>PITA01004434.1:0-123377 GCA_004023965.1 Spilogale gracilis
TTTTTTTAAAGATTTTATTTATTTATTTGACAGAGAGAAACACAGCGAGAGAGGGAACACAAGCAGGGGGAGTGAGAGAGGGAGAAGCAGGCCTCCAGCCGAGCTGAGAGCCCGACGTGGGGCTCGATCCTGGGTCTCCAGGATCATGACCTGAGCCGAAGGCAGTCGCCCAACCAACTGAGCCACCCAGGCGCCCCTACATGTCTTATTTAATGGAGCTACAAACCCACAAAAATAGCCAATCATGCCTTTTAATAAACAGGAAATATTAGAAGAAGCAAAATCCTATGTTACTTGTTTCATTATGCAAATATGCAAAAACTTACTGGATTGGATTCTCTACTAAATTCACACCATACATATATATAGAGAGAGAGAGACAGAGACAGAGAATGTGCTTCTTGACACTCTAATTGTTTCTTATAAGTGCTTGCCATATGTTTACTTTGAAGTTCCAAGTAAACCACTAAACATCAGGGAAACTTCAATATGGCACAATGTCCTGTAATGACAGCATGCAATACTTGATACCAAAATGCGCTGTATCTTTCATTCTTCTTTATTCCACTACACAAAAGTTTAAAATACAAAACAGCATAGGTATGGAATTAATTTGAAACAAAGAATACTACACCAAAATGAGAACAAGTCAACCATTTCCAAAGCCACAAATGTAAACAAATCCAAAGACTGAACAATTGGGTAGTAACTGACAAGCTGTAAAAAATAAGGAAAATTAACAAATAGTCACATTTCCATCATCTGACAACAAACAATCACATTTCCAAAGTCTTTTATGCATGGTAAGGAAAAGATACCTTCAAGAATCTGTCTTCTTTCTAGTAATATAGATGTATCTCCCCTCTGTCGTAAATCAGAGAATTAGAAACGAAGTAAAATGCATTAAACTTCTACCCATGGGGTGCCTGGGTGGTTCAGAGGTTTGACCCTCTGCCTTTGGCTCAGGTCATGATCTCAAGGTCCTGGGATCAAGTCCCACATTGGGCTCTCTGCTAGGTGAGGAGGAGTCTGCTTCCCCCTCTTTTCTCTGCCTGCCTCTCTGCCTATTCTGTCAAATAAATAAATAAAATCTAAAAAAAAAAATAAATTTCTACCCATGGTGATGGAATGTTCCTTCAGCCTCTGCATTATTTGGCAAGTCATACACATCTTTGCCTCCAAAATGTCCCATTCCTCCCCTTCTAATCTCAAAGTCACTGCCTTACTTCATTTGCATATCTCTAAGTGCCTAACTTCTCTTTGCCAACACTTTATCCATCACAACATTCTTCATACCACCAATCTCAGACACATCTGATTATGCCTCTCATCAGCTAAAATAAGTGCCCCAGAATAATATCTTATTTCTTAAAATAGTACCCAAGGCCTTCATGATCTAGTGCTCTCAATCTTAACTCTCCTATTTCCTCTCCCACATTTATCCTGTAGACCTACATGACTTTCTATCATCTTGTCTGTAATTCACTCTCCTCCAACATTTGAGATATCCTCTAAAATTCAACTTAAATGTCAACCTCCTTCATGAATTGTTTCTCTCAGTGGGATAAACATTCCCTTCTCTTTTGTCCCCCTGCACTTCCTGTAAACTGTTGCCTTAGCATATAGCTCTCAAGCTAGTGTTGGAATCAACTACATAAGTGCCTATCTCCCTGCTCTATCCTTGTCTGATTCATGTGTTCCCTTAAAATGCCAAAAACATGTTAAACTATCCAAGTAATATGGACTTCTGTTCTCTAGAAGCTTTTCCTCTAATAAAGGAATATATGAATACAAATATTTCTTCATAATACAATTAGAGGGTAAATTTTATGGTATGTGATTGTATCTTAAAATAGTAACAGTAGTAAGTGGCAGGAAAGTAAAAGATAATCCTTTCATCTGCTTCCTCAACAGGCAACTCTTTGATAGTAATAAAGATTTTAAGAAGGCAAATATCATTTTGGGTTGGCCCAAAAAATCATTATTGGGAACTGAGTTCTCCATATTTTTAAATTATAGGTATAAAGAAAAAAGTAATCTTTAGTGACTTAAAACCTAATAAACTTATTTATAAACTAGTTTCTGTTCTCTGAGACTCACAGAAATGATCTTAGAGCTTTCTTTTGTGTTATTTAGGCCATCTCCATGAAATTAGGTACTTAAAAAAATTTAAATTCACTTATGACTTGACAAGGATAGAATCACAAACTGTTTCCTGATTTTGAGCGGAACGATCTAAGTACTTAATTTTGCCTCTCTAAGCAAATCAAGCTAAACCAGGTTGAGTGTGGTAAGTCTTGCTTCATCAACTTTCAACTATGAAAGCAGTTCCATTTCAGAAATAAGGTCCACATAAATTGTCTTAGTTATTGTTGTGCACAGGTGTGCACATATATCTTTTTCCTGGTATCTTTTTTAAGTTAAGATATAATTCACATACCATAAAATTCATTATTTTAATAGTACAATTCTGTGGTTTTAACCATCAACCCTATCTAGTTCTAGAACTTTCTCATCATCCCACAGGGAAACCCAGTACCCATTAAGCAGTCACTCCCTATTTCTCATCCCCCTCAGGCCCTGGCAACCACAAATCTGCCTTCTGGATATGCCTATTCTGTGCATGTCACATAAATGGAATGGATCAATATGTGGCTTTTCATGTTTGGCTTCTTTCATTTAACATAATATTTTCAAGGTTCATCCATGTTGCAGAATGTATCAGTATCACATTCCTATGTCTGAATAAATTCCATTGCATGAATATACTACATTTATCCATTAATCACTTGATAGACCTTTAGGCTGTTTCCACTTTTGGGTTACTAAGAATAATGCTGCTATGAATATTAGCATACAAGTGTTTTGTGTGAACAGCATGTTTTCACTTCTCCCAAGCATATAATTTGGAGAATTACTGGATCATAATGGTAACTATACATTACTATTTTTAACCATTAAACCATATTAACTTTTTGAGGAACAAACTTTTCTATTTTACATTCACACACACATTTCAAAGGGCAGTAATAGTAGTTTCATTTCAGAAAAGCAAATTGTGCTATGCCTAAAGAAAGAGAATTCCTTTGGAACAGTCTTTAAAAGTTAAAGCAAATTCAAGGTTTTACAAGAGATCAAATCCCTTTAAAGTATTAAGATGTATAGCAAGACATGAAGCCCTACTACAGCAAAGTTTATTCTAGTCATCAAAGGGATTAAATATGCAAATATTTAAAAGTGAAAGAGGAAAATAATGATAACTATCAAGTTTATATAGTGGGGAATAACTGTATTTCCAGTCACAGCAACTTCCTACTCAATATCTCCAAGCAGATGTCTAATAGACATTTCAAACTTAATAGGTCTCAAATTGAACTCTTATTCCTCTGCTCCCCAAACTTGTTCTTCCTGCAAACTTTTGCCTAGACACCAAACCTTGGTCTCAGGTTTGACTCACATATACCACACATCCCAGCTGGCAAATCCTGTTGTCTGTATCATCCAAATATACCCAGAATCCAATTATATCTCACCACCTCTACCAGATACATCATCTCTCACCAAAATTATTGCACCACTATGGCCTAGTGTCGAAACACAGCCAAAAGAATCCTTTGAAAACCTATGTCAGATCATGTCCCACCTCTTCAAAGTCATCCAATGGCTTCGCAACACTCATCCCTCATTCTGTTTCACTCATGCCAGATATTCTTGGGCCTCAGAGTTTTTCCCCTGATTGCCATGATCTTCCCCTTGTATCACATATATTCTTACCTTCTTCAAGTCTTTGCTCACATGTCACCTTCTCAGTGAGGGCTCCACCCAGCCACTGTATTTCAACTTGCCATATACACAAATACTCCCTTTATTTTTATTTCCAGCTCTGTATCTGTATCAGAACATTTCACCAATACAACACACACTTTACTTGTTTGTTTCTATTTACCTTCAAGAACATAAATGCCATTAAGACAGGATAGTTCTTCTGTTTTGCTTACTGAATACCCATAACTTGGAATATGGGCTGGCATATAATAAGAGTTCAATAAATACTTGCTAAATGAATGAACAAATAAAAGGAAACAAAGTTGCTCAGAAAAGAACACAAGTCAAATATTTACAAGGAACTAGTATACTGAATCGAGTAAAAATGGAATGGGAAAGGAAAAACACCATTTTTTGAAAAATATGCCATGTTTCCACAGTTTGCTTTAAGAAAAATGGATGTCCTTATTTATTTCACTGTTCTTGAAAAGGATCTATCCTTTGTCCATTGCCAAGGACACTTAGCTTCTTTTTTTTTTTGTCTTTTTTTTTTTAAAGATTTTATTTATTTGACAGAGAAACACAGCAAGAGAGGGAACACAAGCAAGGGGAGTGAGAGAGGGAGAAGCAGGCTTCCCGCTGAGCAGGGAGCCCGATGTGGGACTCGTTCCCGGGTCTCCAGGATCATGGCCTGAGCTGAAGGCAGTTGCTCAACCAACTGAGCCACCCAGGCGCCCCCTTAGCTTCTGAAGAACTAAAATAAACTCTGGAGGTCCTGGAGTGATGTCCTTTACTCAGCTGCCACATATACATAAAGCCAAGGACTTTCATGATCTTGGCCTTCTATTAGGCCTACCCATTCTCAGGAACTTCACACAGTATACTCATAGTTTTCTTGGCCACCTTTTCCAAGTAAAACCACTAACTGAGGAGTTTACCTTCCTTGGAAGTAAAATCACAGAATCTTCAAATGAAATGGATCTTAAGATGATCTATACTAACCCCTACATAATTATATATTAGAAACTTAAAGTGAGAAAGAAAGTGACTTGCTCAAAATATCTTGAATAGTTACACTAAGTATTTTTCAAAAAGTAAGTGCTAGGGCGCCCGGGTGGCTCAGTGGGTTAAAGCCTCTGCCTTCGGCTCAGGTCATGATCTCAGAGTCCTGGGATTGAGGCAAGCAAATCAGCTCTCTGCTTGGCTTCCTCCTCTCTCTCTGCCTACTTCTCTGCCTACTTGTGATCTCTGTCAAATAAATATTTTTTTAAAAAAGTTAAGTAATAAGCATTATAAAATCTAAGAGAATTAGTCACATGGAACAAATCCTCTAAAATCCAAAATAAGACATTAACAAAAATTAAGTACAAATGATTATATCTCATAACATCAACAAGTCTATCTATCCACACATTAGATTTAAAAGATCTAACAGAGCCATCAACAATTATACTCTGGTATTTGGCAAAGTAAATGATGGACAAATTCAGATTTTTAAAAAAGGCACACCTCTTCCCAAAAGGAGGCTTTTCTTGTTGAGTGCTGGGAATGATGAGCATTTCTAAAGTCTTCTTCCAAAGTACAAAATTTTCCTAAGCATTACTTCAAAGTAACAGTGTTAGAATGTTTCTGTGAACCAGTCATTTCCATGTGGGGTTCATAAGAGTGTTATTAAAATCTACATGACTGGGGTGCCTGGATGGCTCAGTTGGTTAAGTCACCAAGTCTTTGTATCAGTTCCAGTATTGATCTCATGGTTGTGAGTTCAGGACCATGCTGGGCCCCACGCTAGGCATGGAGCCTACTTAAAGAAAAAAAAAAAACAAAAACTTACATGCCCTTCACCACTACCTCTCCTTCCCATCCCTGCAATATTCTAATATACTTTTTAGGGAGGTGTGTTTTTGCACTCTTACTCATAAGTGTATGCTGTAGCCTTCGAGTACAGTGAGGAGAGACTGAACCGTGATTATAAACTATCTCCCATCATGTTACAGAAAAAAAATTATTTTCATGGACAGTAATGTCTTGCCAAAAACTCTTTCCTTAGCCTGTACCTAGTGAAATCCTGTCCTGCTTTTCAAGGCTGCTTGAGATTTTTTCTGACCATTCCATCTGTGGGGGTCCTTTCTTGATGTGATGACCTATATAGGCCTTTATTATCTGAATGGCATTCATCAACACTGTCAAGTGACATCCTTTGTGTTGTCATCTAAGTTGCTGCAGACTTTTTCTACGTTTGACTAGAATATAAAGTCAGAATCCAAGGAGTTATGTAACTGATACTCCTATAGGGGTTTTCTGGAAGGCAAAACGTAATTCTCTTACATATGAAAAGGAAGAGTCAGAGGTCCTTAAAGAGTGATTGGGTTTAGAATACACAGCACAATCATCACTGAACTGCAATTTTAGAAGCTTTTAGTTTTACCAAAACAATGACTCCCAACCTGTTAAAGTAACAAAGTAATCTTTTAAGGTCAAAATGGGTTTTAAAAACTGAAAGCACTCTCAAAGAGTAGGTATCAAATATCTCTTAATTGAGAGGATACATGCATTCAAAACTATTAGTACATATATGAGCAGTATGGTACGCATTTGGTCCTCAGAGCACACTTGGTATGCACAACAAACTGAAGTTCCCCAAGACCTCAGGTTGGCACACGGTTGAATTTTATTGTGCTGTGGATATGGGATACTATTGCCATATTAAAAAGAGCTACTACCTAAAAATATTTAGGAGCAAGCAAAATATAGAAAGGCCACTAACACATTCCTCTACCCCCCTAACTGCAACCCCTCCAGAACCCCAGCATAAAATCCTTCTGTAACTCAACCCCTCCTTCCATGAAGTAGCATATTTTATGTAACATAAAACAATTCGCTGTTTCAATTAAACTTTTCTTGTGATTTTAAATTAATAATACAGCAAAAAGGAACAAAGAAATGGCTATTTTACTTTTTTTTTTTTTTTAAGATTTTATTTATTTGACAGAGAGAAACACAGCCAGAGAGAGAACACAAGCAGTGGGAGTGAGAGACGAAGAACCAGGCTTCCCGCCGAGCAGGAAGCCCGATGGGAGGCTCGATCCTGGGACTCCGGGTTCATGACCCGAGATGAAGGCAGAGGCTTAACCACTGAGCAACCCAGGTGCCCCAGAAATAACTATTTTAGATAAAACCAAATAGCAAATATTTGAAGGTCTATCTCCTATATACTTCCTGATTCTACTAAAATTTCGATCCTATTTATCCACTTCATCACCTTTTTAAAAAACAAACAAGGGTGCCTGGGTGGCTCAGTGGGTTAAAGCCTCTGCCTTCAGCTCAGGCCATGGTCTCAGGGCCCTGGGATTGAGGCCCACATAGGGCTCTCTGCTCAGCAGGGAGCCTGCTTCCTCCTCTCTCTCTGCCTGCCTCTCTGCCTACTTGTGATCTCTCTCTCTCTCTCTCTCTCTGTGAAATAAATAAATAAAATCTTAAAAAAAACACAAAAAACAGGGGGCACCTGGGTGGCTCAGTCGGTTAAGCAACTGCCTTCAGCTGAGGTCATGATCCTAGGGTCCTCGGATCAAGCCCTGCATCAGGCTCTCTGCTCAGCAAGGAGTCTGCTTCTCCCTCTCCCTTCCCTTGCTGGTGCTCACTTGCTCTTGCTCTCTTTCAAATAAATAAGTAAAATATTTTAAAAACAAACAAAAAACTACCAGTATTTCCCAGCAGAGGCATAAATACTACTCTAATCTTGGTTCAAGTCTTTTGTGCAGTCACCAACAAGAAAGAACTTAAAAAATTGAGCAGTATAGCATCCCATTTAAAGGAGTTAGCGCTGGGCTCAAACCTTGGCTCTACCACTTATCAACTGTATGATCTTGGGCAAGTTACTTAAATAAATTCCAGATAATTTATGTAAAGTGCTTAAGAGGATCCTTGGGAGGTTTTAAGGACTGGAAAAGGTTACTGATTAATTATATCTGATACATAACAACAAAGATATTATCATAATTTCAAAGCTTCTTTTCAATTCATAGTGTCAGAGCTCCTTCTTCTCTGGCTTCCACAGGCCTATTCCAGGTATCATAAACCTCCATTGACCTCTATCTAGATTATGTGACCTCCTGTTCTACCCATAACTACTACCACCAGCAGTCTCCAGAAGTTAGGAAAAACCTAACAAAACAGAACATTTGAATAAAGCAGAACAAGAACAAAACCCACTCTGAAACAGTAAAATCACTCAAGCAGGAATCACTGCCTTAGAAAGGGACACAAAGTAAAAGGGCAAGACAAAAAAAAAAGTATCCAAATACTCTTAAAACCCTTACATCTAGTTAAACGATTTTTTGATTTTAGGACCAAATTCTAAACAACATTATTATTGTCTGCACCAGAACCACTAATGAAACAAGCCTCATTAAAATAATTTTCTTTGGGGCGCCTGGCTGGCTCAGTTGGTTAAACAACTGCCTTCGGCTCAGGTCATGATCCCGGAGACCCGGGATCGAGTCCCACATCAGGCTCCCTGTTCAGCGGGAAGCCTGCTTCTCCCTCCCCCTGCTTGTGTTCCCTCTCTCACTGTGTTTCTCTCTGTCAAGTAAATAAAATCTTAAAAAAAAAAAACAAAACATTTAGGGGTGCCTGGGTGGCTCAGTTGGTTAAGCGACTGCCTTCAGCTCAGGTCATGATCCTGGAGACCCGGGATTGAGCCCCACATCAGGCTCCCTGCTCAGCGGGAAGCCTGCTTCTCCCGCTCTCAGTCCCTCTGCTTGTGTTCCCTCTCTGGCTGTGTTTCACTCTGTCAAATAAATAAATAAAATCTTAAAAAAAAAAATTTAAAAATAATTTTCTTTACCACTTTTGACTTAATGATTTTACCATTACTAGACTTTTAATATAAAGTCTCAACTTCTTGAAGTTTCTCCTTTCCCATGCAATCCAACAAGTGATGAATTAGTTCTTCATCATGTATTTAGGCCTCCTGCTGGAAAGTATAATTAAAATTAAGCAAGCAACAAGTCTACTCGGTACTAAAATCCTGTCAGATTTGTCAGTGAAGTGGAGGTTTCTTCCGTAGCTGGCTGAGCATTCTGTAAGAAAAATGTGGGGTTGCTCCACTTGTTGCTGGCCATTCAGCAGATGGCACTCTTCCCTTCGAGCCCAAATTAAACAAGCTCCAAGAAGCATGTTCTATGACAGTCAGGTGGGATACAAAACAGGGTTTCTCTCTTCAAAGCATTCTGATAGTCACAGTCCCTCCAGAAATGCATTCATCAAAAGCTGATGGTCAAACCAGACACTTTTCAAGAGCCCAGCAAGATCAAATTATAAAAACATCAAACACAATATAAAATCACCTAACTTGAGTGATTACCAAGTAATCAACTTTTCAGAGCCTTCACTAGGCTAAGCAGATACACTGTTTTCAGGTATAAAATGTTCCTTTCCTATTACATTCTGCTTTAGAGGTGACAGTCTTTCAGTAGCTAGTGACCAAATCATTGTCTATCTACCATTTAATTAAAATATTTAATGATAATAGTTTAGAGAACTATGATTTTTTTTGTCATCAACATTCACTAAGACAATTACTTTCAACATTTTTTGGTTAAAAATAATTTTTGATTCCCATGTAAAAACAAACATCCTAACACAAAATTACTGTAGATTTAGTTTTGCAAAAAAGTGCTTAATCAGTATGATTTCTGATTCATTAATAATATGTATTTTAATTTTAATGCATAATGGCTCCCAACTATTAAATGGTTAGTAACGTTTCTTACACTTTGTTTCAGAGATCTTTTTTTGAAATTTAAAAGACAGTTTTGGAGAGCAATGGAAAGAAATTCATTCTTTTAGTGAACTTTATAGCTAAAAGCCAAACTTTTCAGCAATCAGATAGGAATCACCTTGAACATTCCACCTTTCTCTAGAAGAGATAAAACTCAGTCCTGGCAATGAAAGTCATAGTCAGATGGTAAGGTGGAAAGATGACGGAAAGACGAAGGAAAGGAGAAGGAAAGGAGAAGGAAAGGAGAAGGAAAGGAGTAGGAAAGGAGTAGGAAAGGAGTAGGAAAGGAGTAGGAAAGGAGTAGGAAAGGAGAAGGAAAGGAGAAGGAAAGGAGAAGGAAAGGAGAAGGAAAGGAGAAGGAAAGGAAGAGAAAGAAAGAGTTGGGAGTGGGAACAAAGAGTAAGACCAATATATCAACTTCGCTGCCAATCTCTTTCCCCTTTCCATTATCATCCTATGCACTTAAGCCCATTCACATACTCTACTTGAGTTATGACCATCACCATTCCCCAATCTCTTTCCTTAGGAAGGCTGCCCTTACAATCTTTTCATTATTAATAAGACAAATGAGATTAGAAATGACAGTGCAGCTAACAGTTGTTGGCTCTAATTTCTGAAGGATTAAAAACAGAGCATTCTTAAAAAAGAGTCCCTAGGAAGGACTTGATCCCAAAATACATGTCTTCAGACATACCAAGTAAGCCTAATTATCTTCTCCATGAGGATACAGAGTAAAGCCAATTTTTCTTAATATGGCATTTAGTCATTCCAGCAGATCAAAAGATGACAGGATGAGAATATTGTATGGAAAAAAGAAAAAGGAAATGCTGTCCTTGTACAGGAAAATAGCCATTGTGAAAGAACGTCACAGAAACATTGCTGATGGTAACAAATTAAAGGCATACACCAAGTCCCAACATACTGAAAAACTCAGCACTTCTCCAATCTGCCTTCTACATTATTGGAATTCCAGCTCCCCTAGCAGGCAACCAACAACAGCCTGGGAGAGGAATTGAACAGTCTCCTGAACTCATACCTGCACTGTCCTTTCCTCTTCCAAAGAGGTAAGAGGATGAGGGAGTAAAAAAGTTACAAAAATAAATTTAAAGGAGTATGATGAGTAGCAAAAAGAATAAAGTGACGATTTCATGTATGTCACCTGGAGTTAGAGTTCCATCTTGCTCAATCAATTGCTTGCCTTAATGTACCTTGGGAGCATTAAAATTAAAAGTTTTATCAATACATACAGTGTACTTGAGACGATGGTTTTTAAGAACATTATGTCATCTGCCCTAAGCTTCCAAAAAGTGTTTTAACCCCCTGGCTAGTTTTGAGAAATTGTTATCTTGGGGCGCCTGGGTGGCTCAGTTGGTTGAGTGACGGCTTTCAGCTCGGGTCATGATCCTGGAGACCCAAGATCGAGTCCCGCATCGGGCTCCCTGCTTGGCGGGAGGCCTGCTTCTCCCTCTCTCACTCCCCCTGCTTGTGTTCCCTCTCTGGCTGTGTCTCCCTGTCAAATAAATAAAATCTTAGAAAGAGAGAGAGAGAGAGAGAAAGGAGAAAGAAAAAGAAAGAAAGAAAGAAAGAAAGAAAGAAAGAAAGAAAGAAAGAAAGAAAGAAAGAAAGAAAGAAGAGAGAAATTGTTATCTTAGGAAATCATGTATGTCTGCTGCAGAAAAAGTGAGTTTCACCAGCCCAGGTTCAAACTATACAGTCTTGTTTGATGAGGTAGCAATCTTAAATGCTAGTTAATGTACTACCTAAACACCAATGTCCTCAAGCCGGGTTGTGGACAATTTGAAACAAAAAGGTTTCAAAGTTCCATTTCCAATTAAGCTTTAATACCAACTTTTAAAAACAAGTAAATGTCAGGTATATGGTGTCAATGCAGGTAAGTCTGACATCAGGTTAAAGTTCAATTTAGATCCAAATTCATTATAAAGATATAAGTGCACACCAAAGCCTATACAATAACAGTTTAGCTTTGGCATAGTTAGAAACCAGTCTATACTATCTTCCTAAGAAGGAAATTTATAAGAACAATAAGCCCTTTAATATCAAAGATGGGTTTCATTCATTTTATAACTTTGGTGATCATGGTACTACCTTTTGGGTTATTCTAGATAACACTGAAAGCCACTTTCAATCTTTAAGGTTTCTAGGATACTTCTCATTAAATTGCTCCTTGAATATCCTAGAAACTTGAAAGATTATTAATAAAGCTTTTCTAAGATATCTAACAAAAATTAGTTTAAGGAAATGAGACTGATTCTCATTATTTGTACTATCATCTAAGTCTCTACAGTAAGTTAAACAGTATCATCTTAACATTCAAATACATGTTCAACTGTGCAATTAATGTAATTTTAAACTGCATTTGAAACTTGTCCAGATATAAAAGATCAATTTAGGGTGCCTGGATGGCTCAGTGGGTTAAGGCCTCTGCCTTTAGCTCAGGTCATGATCGCAGGGTCCTGAGATCGAGGCCCACATTCGGCTCTCTGCTGGGCAGGGAACCTGCTTCCTCCTCTCTCTCTGCCTGCCTCTCTGCCTACTTGGGATCTCTGTCAAATAAAATAAATAAAATACTTTTAAATAAATAAATATTGGCGGCGCCTGGGTGGCTCAGTTGGTTAAGCCACTGCCTTCGGCTCAGGTCATGATCCCGGAGACCCGGGATCGAGCCCCACATCGGGCTTCCTGCTCGGCGGGAAGCCTGCTTCTCCCTCTCTCAATCCCCCTGCTCGTGTTCCCTCTCTAGCTGTGTTTCTCTCTGTCAAATAAATAAAATCTTAAAAATAAATAAATAAATAAATAAATAAATAAATAAATATTTATTTAATACTACGGCATCGATTTATTAAAATGCACATGAAATAAAGAGCCCACAAACCTTTTTTTCTGCAACACTTAATTTTAATTAACACAATTTTCAGTTAAAATTGTTCAGTGCATGCTATTGACACTATTTATTGCATGAATGCCACCTGAATAATTTTTAACTGTACATGAAAGGAAGAGTATCCCTCAAGTAGGATGGTTATATACATGTGTGTCCATATCCAGCTACTGCTAGAAGGAAAAAATTAAATTCATCTAGTTACTACATATAAGGGATATATAAAAGTTAACAGACATGTTTTCTTTCAAGCCACAGTCAATGAAAAACTTCTAACTGGTATGATATAAAGGATTCTGAATATATACAACCCATTACAGTAAAAATCTAAGATTGTCTTGGCTCTTGGCCATGAGAGCTTAGTCACTTGCAGAACCTGAAAGACTTCAGAACAATCTCATCTATAAAATGGACCCCAAGATCAAATAATAAACCATTAACACAAAAGACATGTAAGTATCAGGGCACTCATTTTGAATCTCAATGACCTAACACAGTCTACAACTCCTTAATTTTAAATAAGGTGTCCATGTTTAAAAGAATAGCACTCTGATTAGACATTTAAAATTTTTTTCTAGGGGCGCCTGGGTGGCTCAGTTGGTTAAACGACTGCCTTCGGCTCAGGTCATGATCCTGGAGACCCGAGATCGAGCCCCACATCGGGCTCCCTGCTCGGCGGGAAGCCTGCTTCTCCCTCTCTCACTCCCCCTGCTTATGTTCCCTCTCTAGCTGTGTTTCTCTCTCTCAAATAAATAAAATCTTAAAATAAATAAATAAATAAAATAAAATTTTTTCCTATTCAAACTCTACATATTCAGTATTTCCAAAGGATTTGGAAACAGCACTGAATATTAATTCTAGCCAAAAACTTTAGTATTTATTTATGTGAGAAACACATTAGTAACTTGTGTCTTCAGTACAGCTTGGGCTTTCTTAATTCAACATATGCTTGTTTTTAAACATTTTTTCCTTACATTATATTTCACTGAACTGTCAATAGGACATTTCAGTTCTCTGTAATAATTCTAAACATTACTTAAACCAGCTCCTAATTTTGGTTATAATTTATTTGCTTGACCTATCAACTATACTGGTGAAGCACCAACATACAATTCCATGAGGAATGGAAGTGACAAAGTACAAGTCATAGTTATATCTTAAGGCTAATTTTAGGAACCAATTCAGGTAAAATTTAAGACAAATTTAAGTCAAAATCCATCTTAGGTTGATAAGATGTTGATAATAGGAAGATCAACCCTACTGATTTAGTGCAGAACCAGAATCTCTCCAAGGGAAACTAGTGCCTGCTGGGCCTGGTGGGTCCTAACACATCAGAAAGCTTAAACAAACAAACAAAACAAGACTTTAATTATACTAATTAAAAGGATAACATACTCTATCCCAAATATAGTGTCCTAGCTAAACTTATGAATCAAAAGAGAATCCTCTTCCAAAGTCAAAAGTAGTCAAAATCTACTTGCGGCAGATTAATCAACACCCTTCATATTTAAACAAACTGTTGGTATTAATACAGGAGGGTGTGGCTAAACAACACAAAGACATACCTACAGTCTTGGAAATACTTCGAAGACCTTTCACTGATTTGTCACTACTACTGTAAGTATTAACAGCAGAGCCCACTAGTTACCTCTAGAGTCAGACTCTGGGTTCAAAACCAGCCTGCGGCACCTCATATACTCCTATATTCCTTGGGCAAAATCTACGTCTGTGTTTAGTCGCTGGGTTCTCATGAGGAATAAGTAAATTAAATCATATAAAACTGTTTGGCAGAGAGGTAGAAGAAATAAATACTGGTTCTTACAAATATTTGCTTAATCTTCACTTGCTATGTAGTGTGACATAACCACCTTCTGAAGGCTCACTTTCTATACTAATGATGAGAAACACACAAAGCACTTACTATGACTATACTGTAAACACTTTTATGTAAAACAATTCAGTTAATATTATGATGTTTTATCATTCCGCAACACTCTACAAATTGAATCTGTTCAGATTTGGGTTTCTATGCTTTTATAGGATTTCTTCCCTCAGTAGAAATGCTTCTTATACCCTCATGACATGCATAAGTGCTGCCCAGTACTGCTAACCAACTGCTTTGCCACAGAACAGATTACACAGCTAACAATCTGTACAGGCTTAGGTGTAACAAAAACAGACATGATACACCTACTTCAGGAAGCCTCACAACTGCAGAAGCTGAACCCCACCTTAAGTCTAGCTTTTAGGATTGTGTGTAGGAGCTGATGTTATGTCCTCTCAGTCTCAACTCTGGTTTCACAAAGACCAAATCCACACTTTAAACATCACCCGAGTGAAGCGCACATTCTTCCCAGTATAGCATTATTGAAAAAAGGAATTAGAAATAGAAGTGTACAATTTTTTCATTTTTAGAATGTAAAACATTTTGAAATACAATCCCTCTATCATGCAAAGTAAATATTTCCCAGGTGTCTTATGATCACCTGCCATGTCAAATGTTCACCAACAAACCGCTTGTTATCATACATGTAAAAAGCTATAACATATTGAATGCCCCATGAGCAATTATCTCTTAATTTACATTTAAATTGAGATAAATGTTTAACATTCAAAATTGATAGAACACTTTTTTTTTTTCTTTAAAAACAGCTATTACCAACATGCCAGCACCTGAGGTCAACTTTAAGACTGAACTCTTTGGGGCGCCTGGCTGGCTCAGTAGGTTAAGCCTCTGCCTTCAGTTCAGGTCAAGATCTCAGGGTCCTGGGATGGAGGCCTGCATCGGGCTCTCTGCTCAGCGGAGAGCCTGCTTCCTCCTCTCTCTCTCTGCCTGCCTCGGCCTGCTTGTGAGCTCTCTGGCAAATAAATAAATAAAATCTTAAAGGAAAAAAAAAAAAAAAAGACTGAACTCTTTAGATGGGTCATCTGGGTGGTTTAGTCAGTTAAGCCTTTCGCTCAGGTCATGATCCCAGAATCCTGGGATGGAGTACATCAGTCTCCCGGGTCAGTGGAGAGTCTGCTTCTCCTCCTCCCATTGCTCCCTACTCCAGCTCATGCTTTCTCTCACTTGCTTTCTCTCAAATAAATAAAATCTTTTAAAAAAAGGGGGGGGGGGAAGAGCAAACTCTTAAAGAGATGAAAAGCTAAATGTAGCCCAAGTGGCCATTTTTTTTCTAGCCCTCCTGCGAAATTAATCTGCTCAATTTAAGCAAAGGAAAACAAGTTACAGGGCAATTACAATGCAATCAAGATTTAAATACAAAAAACTTTACATATATGCTCCAAAAGTAAAGCTATGAGTTGGTACCATACCTTAATTACACAAAATTTTTAATAGTCAAGCAACTTGACAAGTTACCCTGCACTCTTATCCTCTTTAAACAACACTCTTTCCAAGTCTTCTGAAGACCAAATAGGATACACAAAGCATGATGTAGAGGCACTTCATTCCAAGAAAAGCAACCATTTCATACTGCTAAATCAGAAATATTGTATAATTTAACATAAACATGCACACACGTTTATGTAGCTGGTTCCAACCCCCCAGAATCTTATCAACTCCTTCACCACACTTGCGTATAATCCGAACTCAAAACCTCCTGGCTGAGTTAAATTCCATTTCTCTCCTTACCACTATAGTGGTCAGTTGCAACAGCACACGTGCCAAAGAAATTAGTGGTTTTACTACGCTCCCATTTTAAGCGGGCACCTATTTGCAATTAAATCTCTGCAACAAAAAAGTTCACCTGAGGCCATTCTTGCCAATTTAATAGAGGCCTAGCTTATTCTACCTGTCTCTGTGGTCTTGCCTCAGCTATAATAGCACACCTCCAAAGAAGCTGAACGTGCCCCAAACACCAGCAAAGTGGACCCGTTGCCAACTCTGCTTGTCAACCCAGGCAGGAAGCACGACCTTAACGTGTGTTTGAGGAGTGTGTGTGCGCGCTGGGAGGATGCGACGCGGATTACAGAAGAAAAGTGGTTGAACACTTTCAACAGGTAACAAGTTTTTAAACGGGGCAAACAAAACAAACCCACATTCCTTCCCTTACCTCCACCTTTTCTAAGCGCGGCAACCTCGGGGGCACACCTTCAGGGCTTAAGGTCCCCAGGTCACCAACGCTTTAACTAGCTCTCGATTTTCACAACTCCCTACCCTCTCGAGGGAAACCAGAGGACGCCCCAGAGTCGGGCCCACCGGCGGCGGCGCCCAGGGGCCCTTCCCCGCAGGTCCTCTCCCCTCGGACCAGCCCAAGGCTCCCATTCCGGCCCCCTGGGAAGAACGACGTTCACCTGAGGACGCAGAGGACAGCCCACAGAAAGTTCCCTGGGCCCCGCAAGCCGCCGCGCTCCCCGCCCCCGCGCGACCCCCTGGAAGGGTCCCATCGACCAGCCCGCGCGGGCGCCAGCCGTCCCCGCCGGGAGGAGGGGCTCTCGACGGCGCCTTCTCTCCCTTCAGGATTACCTCGCAGCTCGCCTCACGCAGCTGGCTTTGTGTTTCCCTTCCTCCTTCTCCGCGGCCGCGGGAGCTGCAGCGGCCGCTCGATCCGCCGCCGCCGCCTCCTAAGCGCCGCACCGCTCCACAGGGGAGGACAGAAGAGGAGGGGGCGTGAGGAGGGAGGGGCCTGGGCGCCGAGCCCTCAGTAGCAGGAAACGGCGACACCGGGGTCGCGATGCCTCTAGCTCTCAATCACTGTTTTTAAAGAAAATAATTTAAACCCCCTTCCTTCCCCTCCCGCCCCTCGCCCCGGCGACCGTTACCAGCGGGCGGCTCACGCTCTGGCGGGACTGGCCGAACGCCCCCGGAGCGTCCTCTGGCCCCGCCCCCAAGCCCCGCCCTCAGGCCCCCAAGCGCCTCTGGCTCCGCCTCTCGCAGCCCCCAAACGCCCCTGGTTCCGCCCTTTGGGCCCCCCGAGCGTCCTGACCCCGCCCCTCGGAATCACCGGACGTTCTGGGTCCCGCCTCCTCAAGGCCCCGCCCCTTGCGTCCCCTATCGCCCCTCGCTAGCCTTGCCTCCACCCGCTGCGGCCCCCTCCCAGCCCGCTAAGCACCACATCTGTGTAGCCACGGCTGCAAGGACTTACCGGCTTCTGGGAGGGCCTGGCTCTAGGCGGCTGCCTGGCACCTCTTCAGCGTCCTCCTCCGGCTATGCAGTTCCGATCCGTGGCGTCCCCTGAGGGTCGGAGGGGGAAATAACCCCGACGGAAATCCGACTACCAGGAGGAGGAGGAGGGACACCTCAGAAATGTCGCCCACCCTAACATGAAAGAGCCCTCTCCGTCCCAAGGCCGAGCCTTTCAGGCAACCTCTGCCGCCTACTGCGGCGGCTAGGTCTTCAGGGGGAGGCCGCAGTTAAGGTTCAATCTCCGCACGCCCCCCATAGGAGGGGCCTGGATTTTCTTCTTAGCATACTCGCCTATTGGGCGCTTCCTCCCCCTACTCACCTCCACGGAAGGGCTGGGCAAGGGTTCTCTCAATCCTGCTCCACTTAGACTAGTGGAGGGTCTTCACCACTACTGGGCCCCTGACTTTGTGACCTTATGAGAGGTGGCTTCTTGGAGGGGAAAAGTCGAGGGAGGCAGCGCCGCTTTCAAAATGAATTTGGGTCTGGGTAAACTTTGCAACGTCCAATAGCAGGAATGTGGATCCATCCACAGGTGACACTGCCCTCACCCCCCCCCCGCCCCCGTCGCCCAGACACGTTTCTCACCTCAACCTGTTCTCCAAACAGACCTCCCAGTAACGCACACCTTGCTCTGCCACCCACGATCTGCACATCCCTTCCACACACGTGTCCTCCACGGACACGAATCCACTCGCAAGCACACCCCTCCAAGCGCCATTCTGGTTATTCATGGTCCCTTGAGTCAACCCCACCCTACCAAACAGAACAAACTTCATTCCCCACCCTTATCTCCCTTCGTTTCCAAGGCACTGGCGACAGTCCACTTCATTTCCTTCCTCCTCTGCAGACTCTTCTCTTCCCCCTCAAATACTTCATGCCATCCCCCTCATCTTCATCCCCTCCCTCTTCCCTAAAAATGTGCTAATTAAAATGTAGTTTCCTCTTCCCACATATGAAGTGTGGAAAATGAATCCTGTGTTGGCACAAACTGTGATTCATTTATCCTCATGTTCTCTCTCCACTGGACTAAGGCTATAGAAATTTCAGTCTACCACCATCTCCCATCTGCTCAAAATCTAACCATGCCTTATGATTTTTAAATACCCCTAAAGGATAGAGGGAAGGCTTCCTGGCTTTGGTGAGAAAATATTTAGAAAATGTTCAGTCTGTCATTTTATTTGGTGTTTAAAAATATCTGCAGTATTTGAGAGAGATATTGGGAGTGGCTGGATTTTTTTTTTTTTTTTTGCATTTCTAAAGCAAAAAAATGAAAACCTTTTGCATGCATCAAGGTTAGCCTTTTTATGTATAGCAAAAAATAAAAGTATGTTAAGAGCACTTATCAGACAATAGTCTCCACTGTATAGAGCATTTGCCAGTCACAAATCTAAACAACCCCCCCCCAAGACAAATTAACATAATCCATTTTAAGCATGTCTGATGAGCAATCTTTTCGTGATCATTCCCTTTCTCACAGCTTCTGGACAAAATGGATAAAAGATCGACTTACCCGCGGAAGATGCAAGGCGTTCTTGTGTCCAGGGCAGTAGACGTGTGTGTCTTCTGTAGGTGTGGGTTCTGCAGTGCTGCCCGGGAGCCCACTGCAGCCTCAGACCCTCGGCGGCGGCGGCGGCGGCGGCGGCGGCAGCCAGGGCAGCCGCAGCAGCTTCTCTCAGTGCTGAGTAGTAAAGTGTGTGACTTAGTAGAGACTCCCCAGTTACCATTAGACGCTTGCTTATAAAAAAGGAGGCGGAATCTTTCTTAAAGGAATGGGCTTTGTTTCTCCTCTCTACTATTGCTTCATAAGAAGCAGAAGCAGGGACTTTTGGGGACTGAGTAAAGCAATACAGCTGTGGGAGGTCAAGGTTAAAATTAACTGGATGATCGAGGGACTGATTTAATGTGAATCAATGAAATGCTGGAAGCACACTAGTTTTAAAGAGCCCTGCTAACTTCAAACATTGGGGTCCATAGCAAAAATAAAGCGGTGTGCCTGGAAGCCAGTTAGTATTTTGTGCTAATATTTAATTTCCGATCATTGCACCAAAATGATAGCCAACTAAAAGGAGGTTATTAGCATTTACGACAAGAATTCGAAAAGAAAAATAAAATAAAACTCATTCGTGTGACTGGGAGCAGTGAAGTCAAGTCTTCTAACTCTTACAAGCATACCTGGAATTTCAGTGGATGTTTGTATTAGAAAACATTATTGACAGATTTCAGTGTGTATTCATGTTATAAAAATCATAGTATTACTTATACAAAAACTAAAAAAAATCTAACAATTCTAGACAATAATAGCAGAATGCTATTCTATTTCAGTGGCAATTCAGGAATCAGCAAAATTAAGAAAATAAGTAGATTAACTTACTTGAAATGCATGTGAATCTACTATTTAGACTATTAAAATGTAATGTGCCCATACAAGAGGAACTTGATAGCCTGCATTATAACTTTAAATTTTATTCAATAATTAATATTCTTTGATTTAAGCAGTAAACAGCTGTGATTATTTTCTTCATAGGTAAATGTAGAGGTGTGGCCTCGAAATATGAATAGAGAAAAATATAGAAAATGTTTTGCAATTGATTTTCTTTGCAGGGCCTTTGTTAACTTCAGCTATGGTCTTGAGCTAATATGTAATCTTATTTGGTCCTTAGTCCCCTGTTTTGTAAAGTGATGTTGGATTGAAAATTTCCTTTAACATTCCAAAATACTATGATTCTATGACATTTATATGCTTATATTTTTATTTAATGCAAGTATGTCTCATTCTAAATTACTTTTCAAGAAAACTTGGATTAAAAATAAATATTTATTTATTATTTTTTGAAATAGAGAGTTCACAACTAGGCAGAGAGGCAGGCAGAGAGAGGAGGAAACAGGCTCCCTGCTAAGCAGAGAGCCCGAGGGCCTTGATCCCAGGACCCTGAGATCATGACCTGAGCCAAAAGCAGCAGCTTAACCCACTGACCCACCCAGTTGTCCAAAAATAAATCTTTATTTTAAATGTATAACCAAAATTTGTTATTTACTGCCATTTGGGGAATTATTTTGCAGATCAAATAATCATTTTCATAAAATGAATAAACGTAATTTATCTGACTTAAGATTTTGTACCTAGGGACGCCTGGGTGGCTCAGTCCATTGAGCTGCTGCTTTCAGCTCCGGTCATGATCTCAGGGTCCTGGGATCGAGTCCCGCATGGGGCTCCCTGCTTGGCAGGGAGCCAGCTTCTCCCTCTCCCTCTCCCTGCCACTCTGCCTACCTGTGCTCTCTCTGTGTCAAAGAAATAAATAAAATCTAAAAAAAAAAGAGAGAGAGATTTTGTACCTAACTATGACCAGTTTTCCTGAAGCAGGACCTTATTATATTGCTAAGGGTATTGACTGAGGGAAGTACATAATGTTTAATGATAATGAAAATATTTAAAAACCAAGCATTACTGGAAGGTAGAGCTGAAACAGTTTAGAATTCACTGACTCCAATCCTGTAATTTTATAAATGGAAAGAATGGAAGCCCAGAGAACTAAATGAGACCGAGTTAAGAACAGAGTTCTGTTTTACTTTGACTCTCCACTCTTCACACACACACAAGGCAAATAAACAACATGTATGAACATCTACACGGTTTCATATACCCACACTGGGGACTGAACAGGACCTCTCACAACAAAAAACAGTAGTTTCACTCAGTGACACTACTTGTGCACGTGTAGTATAAACTAAAAAATTATCAGACAAGTACTTAACAATGTGTGCAAATATTAGCACAAATTTTGCCTTTGGGTTTACACTAGAAAGTGAAGAAATCTGTCCAGGAATTTTTTTTTTTTTAAGTGACTTCCAAGGAAACAACACTCATTGGCAAACTTTTGCTTATCTTCCACCCAAATGACAGGGACTTCAACTCTGTTGGTTGTTTCCCTGACCCATTGGTGCCCCTGTTCTCTTTTGTCTACATCCTTAAGTATGCCTGCCAAGAGAAAAAACTTAAGAACCAGGCAGGAGAAAGTATTATAGACTTAATTCTGGCCTTCAGAGATGCTTTTTGGAAGTTACTTTTTGCACGGTTAGATAGTAACATATTCCCTTCAATCCTAATCTGGTGTTTCTGGTAAAGACCCTGGCACTGACCTAAGCCCACTCTCCCTAGTTTCAAGGGCGCATTACAGTTAAAGTCTGTGTTACATTAGATGACATAGCAAACTTGGTGTTTTGTGTATCTGGCAAGACAATTTATCACCTTGATTTAAAAAAAGAATGCTTCCTACAGGGAGATAATAGAAGGAAATTAGTTGCCTAGTTTCTTCATTTGTTTTTGTTTATCTAGCTCTTCTGCAAGGAAGGCATTTCATTTACCAGGTGGTAACAGACAAATAAAATAGCAATTATCTGCATAATTCAACCCCCTCCCAATTAAATACATTTCTTTGTATCTTCCTAAAAGTTCTGAGTACAGTCTCTATGACTTAAAGGCACTTAATAGATAGTTTAAAAAATGAATAAAGAAATTAATGAATGGATAGCCCCCAAAATATCTAGAAACTGATTACAAAGTGTTTTTGTTTGTTTGCAATTTGCGTTTTCTAAAACAACTGATTCTATTCTCTACCTCCCTTTTCTAACACAGCCATGATCTAAGAGAAACAATCTCTTTTCTGTAGAGCTCTTTAGGCATGCCTGATTTCCATCCTCCAATTAAATTGTAGATGAAAATCTCCACATGAACTCTGGGTAGATCAAGCAGTAGCCAAGATACTTTCTGCCAAGAAAACACAGGCTTAAGTTTCAAAATTCCAGTGCTCTAGTTCTAGTTGTGACACTGACTGGTTATGTGACCTCAAATAAGTTTCTTGACATGCTTGTGCCTCAGTTTAGCTACTGTTTAGGTGGTGGTACTGGTGGATTATAATATCTGCTGTACCTACTTCATAGGGTGGTTGTGAAGTTCAAATGAAATAATAAATGGAAAAATGCTTTGAAGTTTTCAAAGGACTATGTAAATATAAGGTATTATTCTGGGCAGATGTATTTAAAAGCAATTATCTAGTTCAAGGGACTTTACCCTAAACAACCTGTTTTACTACTTATTGTTTCAGAAAGCAAACAGGTTTATCTCTCTGTGTGCCTGTGTGTGTGTGTGTGTGTGTGTTCACACCGGCTCACAAGCAACCTGCTGTTCCCAATTTAACAACTTCTCAGCATCGCGGCCTTTTTCCTGGGCTGGGGAATATGCATCAGCGGTTTAATATGAAGAGCTAAGAATTCATATAGAGAACCTTCTCCAATCTTTTGCCAAAATTTGCCTTTTTGAAAAAGTTCTCAGATGGAAAAGTAAACTCAGTGAAACACAACAACCTTGTCATACCACATAATGTCATGTACTTAATTGGTAGGGCTAGATAAGCCATTCATTTGAAACTTGCCATGCTATATACATTTTGATCCCTATTTTATGCCACGCCTGTCTGGAAAGTACTTGGGGAACAGAGTAGGAAGGACTGACATGAAACTCATGCTAATGAGTTCTTCATTCCCTGAGGAAACATAATCAGGACAATACTCAAAGATTCATCAACATATTTTATTAGTACTATGTGACCTATATGGTTTCTTTTAAAAGAATTATTTCAACTAAATACCTGTCAGATCCTTGTACAACTACTTACGTAATCAGGCCTGATAAATTTCTCTAACATTAATGAAATATCATCCTTAGTGTTCTCCTCCATTTTTTTAAAAAAGATATATATCCTCATTTATTCATTTTCCATTTGGTGAAATTTTTAAAATCAACATAGCTAAATAAATAACTACCAATAAAGAAACAATGACTACAAAAAAGATACTCTGAATAAGAAGCCCACTCCCAGGTAGGACATAAAAACTCACAAAATCAGTTTCTGTGTAGAGAAATTATAAAATGAATACAAAGTATGCAATTGGTGCATGAAACCTAGATGTATCCATTTATCTTTACATTTTGTCACACAGTCATAGGTCTTAAAATTTCAGCTGCTAATCTTTAATATATATGTGTCCTACAAATTACCTGATTTTAAATCCGATTGTAATCTTGATGGCACTCTTTCTAGAATGTGATCAGTAACCACTTGCAACAGAAATACCTGGGGGCATTTCCTAAAATGCTGATTCTTGGGCCCTAGCTTTGAATCAGACTCTTCTATTTTATTTTATTTTTTTTAATATTTTATTTATTTGACAGAGAGAAACACAGCCAGAGAGGGAGCACAAGCAGGGGGGGTGAGAGAGGGAGAAGCAGGCTTCCCATTGAGCAGGGAGCCCAACGTGGGACTCGATCCCGGGTCTCCAGGATCATGACCTGAGCCGAAAGCAGTCGCTTAACCAACTGAGCCACCCAGGTGCCCCTGAATCAGACTCTTTTAGGGTGAGCTTTGGATTGAGGGTTTTTTAAAGCATCCCAAGAAATTCTCTTGTACCAAAATTTGGGCACTGTGATCCTATAGGAACCATGCAGTGTATGCAGAATCTCAGAGTCAACAATGAATTAAATGCGGTGGGTCCTTTTTCATTGTGTGAGAGGCATTCAGAGGAGGACTAACCCTGACTCCAGTATTTCTGTAGCATAACTTGGTTAAGATACTAACCTTTCTGAGTCTTAACATCCCTACCCGCAAGATAATATGTTTCAGCCTACTATTCTGGGGATTGAATAACATATGGAGAACTTCTACTCATACCTGACATATGAAGGAACTTATGTATATGTTCATTTCCTCTCTCCTTGTCCAAAAATGAGTTTGAAGGTGTGGTCTTCTTTCCCAGTATCCTTAGTATACTTGGTAGAGGAATATGAACTAGTTGTTTAGTGATAGCTAATATGTTGTGTTCTTATGGTATGCCAGTACTGAATGCTTCTTATGCATTATTTTATCTCATACCTACTATAATCCCAAAGGGTAGATACTATTATTATTTTCATTTTACAGATGAAGGAACTGAGGCTTAAAGAGGATAAGTAACTTGCCCAGGGTCTCAGAGCAAAGCATTAATGGAGCTGCAATTCAAACTGAGGCTTTCTGACTCCAGAACCTAGCTATTCATTATGTTGTATGTTCTATATATTCTCTAAGTGCTTAAATAAAGCTTAAGAGCCAGTCTCTTGGAAGAAATAAGCAACTGAAAAAATGGACTTAATAAACATGCTAGAAATACAGACGAATGTTATCATTTCCCTATTTTAGTCTTTGCCTAAAACAGAGTATGGCACATAGTAAGTGTTCAAAGTATTTATTGAATGAACGGAAGGCAAGAGTTTTCACCAGTATGCTATTGTAGCAGCTGACACATGTAAACTCGAGTTTTAAATTGCAAGCCAAATTGGTCTAATTTTTCAAGTCGGCTTATATTCCAACATAATGCAAGTCACTAAATTTCAGAGTTACAGATCATCATATCATTTGCAACAAATAGTTCTTGAGCACTTGCTATGAACTATGCACTAGTCTGGCCCTGAGAAAATTAAAAAAAACAAAAAAAACAAAAAACAAAAACCTTAAGACATAGCCTATGCCCTAACATCTAATTGGGAAATAAAATACAAATGTGTGAAGCAACTACATTGCAAAATCACCACATATGAGAGAATAAATGTGAAGCTCCTAGCAAATGGTGACTACTCAATAAATATCTATGTATTATCAATATTACTTATATTACTTTTCATTTTAATAATTATTAATACACAATTATTATAGTTTTATTGTCAATTGAAAGAAATAATAATTATCACTATCACTTAATCAGTGATTATGTGCCAAGCACTGTGCTTGGCATTTTATATATGTTATGTTTAATCATTTTATCAATCTTGCTAAATCAGTGTTATTAATCCTATTTTTCATATGAAGAGCTAAGGCTCAAAGAGCTTGAATAACTTGCCCAAGGGACACATTTGGTAAGTATACCAGATTCAGGGGAAGTAGTTTATACAAAGAGTCCGAAAGGAATCAGGGAAGAGAGAGGCCAATTCCTACTGGAGAAAGCAGGGAGGGTGCCTCAGAGTAGGAAGGAAAGCAGGACTGTGAGAGGGAAAGAAGGAGGAGCAGGGCCTTTGATGGTGGAGGTGGCGGGAGCAGAGTTGTGTATGTGAGTCTTCTAGGCCAGGTCGCCCTACACTTTGCTCAGGACTGTGCTGGTGGCGAACATATGACCTAGATCTCTTCACCAAATAAAGACAGGAAAGTACGAGATGTGTTGGTAGAACAGCAAGTAAACCTGCTTGTCTGGAATGAAGAGTTTGTGTAGGGCAAAGTTAAAGTTTTGTCATCCCCAAACCCGTAATCCTGAAAACTCAGCCTTTGTTTACTGACGGCCTGTTTAAGTAGCCCCACCTGGATTTACTTTCCA
This sequence comes from Spilogale gracilis, assembly GCA_004023965.1. NCBI lineage: Eukaryota > Metazoa > Chordata > Mammalia > Carnivora > Mephitidae > Spilogale > Spilogale gracilis. Next base: position 25,969 of record PITA01004434.1, read on the forward strand.
TTAATTCACTCATTTTCATTGACTGAGACCACAGTATTTACTGAACTCCGGCTGTGAGCTAGCCATTCTTCTGCATGTTAGGGATAGCAGAAGGAATAAAACAGACAGATTTCCTTACATTCATGAAATGTTGTTGTATTGGCAAAACACAGATGTTAACTGATAAATAAGGATATTTTCTGATGCTAAGGGCTATGAAGAAAATAAAACAGACTACAGAAAATGGCCCACCTGGATGACTCACTCAGTTAAGCGTTGGATTTCTGATTTCCACTCCAAGTCATGATGTCCGCGTTGTGAGGTCGAACCCTGAGTTGGGCTTCGCGCTGGGTGTGGAATCTGCTTACAATGCTTGCTATCTCTCTCTCTGCCCCTCCCAGCCCACGGACACATGCTCTCTCTTTCAAAAAAAAAAAAAAAAAAAAAGAGGGGATGTCTAGGGTGGAAATAGGGTGCTGGTAGGATGCTGAAAAAGGCTACTTTGAGGAGGTAACATTTGGGCCAAGACCTAAATTATCTGAAGTTGTCAGCTGGAGAGAAGAGCAAGTTCAAAGTTCACAAGGCTGCAAGCTTACTATGTCTGAGGGACTGAGATAAGGGCATGGTGATTGAGCACTGTGAACAAGAGACAGAGGGGCCCCTGATTTGACCAAAAAGCTGGATGGGGGCTAGATTGTGCCGGTCTGGTAGATCAGGGTAGGAGTTTGACTTTTGGGTGGTTTGTTTTTTTTTTTAAGATTTTATTTATTTGACAGAGAGAAACACAGTCAGAGAGGGAACACAAGCAGGGGGGGTGAGAGAGGGAGAAGCAGGCCTCCCGCCGAGCAGGGAGCCCGATGTGGGACTTGATCCCAGGTCTCCAGGATCATGACCCAAGCCTAAGGCAGTCGCCCAACCAACTGAGCCACCCAGGCACCCCAAGGGTGGTTTTAAATAAAAGAAGAATAGGGTCTCATTTACGTTTTTGAAATTTCACCGTGGCTGCCATGTGGAGAATAGACCCTAGATGGGATCTGACAGGGATGCCAGTTAGGAAGCCATTAAAATCATCCACACAAGAGGAAACTGAGTCTTGTTGTTGGAGTGGCTATGGAGTTGAGAAGTGAGTGCACTCAGGGATCTGGAGGTAGAGCTAATATGACTTGCTGATAGAATGCCTGTGGGAGGTATGGGGAAGAAGGGAAAGAGAGGAATCAATCCAGAATGATCTCTAGGCCTTTGGTCTGAGCATCTGGGTGGATGAGGGAACCATGATCTAAGGTGGAAGAGACTTGAGAAGAAGTAGCATGACAGGTTAAAATGAACGCTTCTGTTTGGTCATGTTAAGCTTGAGATTACCCTCTTTCTTGCCTTCAGAATCCTTATTCTACTCTAATTATCTTGTTAGTTAACTTTTGGGGGTATTTGTTCATTGTTAATTTCCTCCTCAAAAGAAACTTCAAGGGGCGCCTGGGTGGCTCATTTGGTTAAGTGACTGCCTTCGGCTCAGGTCATGATCCTGGAGACCCAGGATCGAGTCCCACATCAGGCTCCCCGCTCGGTGGGAAGACTGCTTCTCCCTCTCTCACTCCCCCTGCTTGTGTTCCCTCTCTGGCTGCGTTTCTCTCTGTCAAATAAATAAAACCTTTAAAAAAAAAAAAGAAACTTCAAAAGAGCGAGAACCTTGTTAATCTCGTTCTTTGTTGTATGCCTAGATTCTAGAATGCTGGCTGGCACAGAGTATATGCTCAATGAAGAATGGGATTAGTTGAGTCTGGTTTGGTGGTTCTTAAGTGTACATCAAAACCACTGGCACCAACTTATTAGAAGTTTAGAATCAGCCTCTGCCCTAACAACTTCCCACCATGACTCTGTTTTAATAGGTTGTACTTAGGAAACTCCATATTTAGCCAGCACTATAGATGGCCAGTGGTCTAGAGTTGAAACTAATGATTTGGATATACTAGTGTTCATTCATATATTTACCTCAGAAACCACATTTCAGCACCATCCCCAAAGACTACAAAGTATGGCTTTATAGAAGTCAATGGTATCCTTAACTCTAGTCAAATCACAAGGTATTGATTTAAAAGTTTTTGAGAGAAAACCATTGAAAAAATCCTGAAGTCTCTTCCATCTCATTTGACTTGTATACTATCATTGGAGACCAAGGAAGGGTCTCTTAGGAGGGTTCTTCATGTGAAGAAAGATGGCTCCCTAAGTACTGGGCCAAGCCTCCTCTTTTATTATCCCTTCCCCATGTTTGTGCCCTACACCAGTTTACAGGTGAGTGAAACTCCTTCACCTGGTGATTATAGTAAATGTGTGTTTTCATTTGCACCGTGTCTATTTCCATTTTCAGTAAGAGTGCTTCAGTGTTCCTTGAGGAACCTTTTTCACCCCATTGCTATAGCCTTGGGGCCCAGCCCCGCCCTCTGCCTGGGTAAGGCATTGGCTCCAAGCTGGAGCAACTAGATGGTCTGTCCCTAGCATTTAAATATTGAGTAGAGTGACACAGGGACTTAAGAGGATCAGATCATCTGGGCACCTGGTGGCTCAGTCAGTTAAGAGTGCAACTCCTGATTTCGGCTTGGGTCATGATCTCAGAGTCGTGGGATCAAGCCCCGTGTTAGGCTCTGCACTGGGTGTGGAACCTGCTTAAGAGTCTTTCTCTCCATCTCCCCCTGCCCCTCCTTCCCTCTTTCACTCTCTCTCTCAAAAAAAGAGAAAAGAAAACAAAACAAAAAACGATCAGAGTTCATCTTGAGGGAGGTCCCTGAAGAGAATGTGATTAGATACCACTGAGAAGATCTCACAGAAGTGACTTGGCTCCCTTGCTTTCCAAAACCTGAGTGTTCAGCTTCTCCTTCAATTCTACAAGCTGTGAACCTTATTCTTCCAAAGCAGTTCTGTGTTTGCTTAGAGTAGTTTCAGTTGCTTGCAGTAAAATCTGTGGCACAGCAATTAACAACCTTGCAACCTATAATTAAGGCTTTGAAAACAAATTCTCCTGGGGAGTAGTAACACATTGACCTAAGTTTTCACTAAAGTGTGAATGTCTGATAGCAGAGTCTAAATAATACACTTCAGCAGGCAGAGGCAGGTGAAAGGGCTCCATGACGTGACATCAGTTCTACCTGATGAGGTAGGAAGGAAAAGTGTGCCTGGGATGTGACACATCAGTCTTACTTCAGAATTTGCCCTGAGTTTACTCATGAGCTAAATACTTTGCTGGAAACCCTCATTTTTATTTCGTAGTTTCTGCTTAGTCCTCCCTGCTCCTGAATTTCTGTCTTCAGATGAAACTTTCAGAGTAAGCCTTTCCAAAGCAGGGCATAATTACTAGGCCACATAAGCCTAAGACATCAATTTATGAACATGAGAACTCATAATATTAAATTTAGTTCTCATTTCCTTCAGAGGCCCCTGGGGGAAAAAGAACATCCTGTCCTTTTAATCATTTGAGTTAAATCCTAGTCGTTGCTTGACCTCTCCCCTCCCCCGACTTGAAAAAAGAGACCTATAACTCTTTAAGACTCTAAGAAATTAGTGACCTGGGCGCCTGGGAGGCTCAGTGGGTTAAAGCCTCTGTCTTTGGCTCAGGTCATGATCTCAGGGTCCTGGGATCGAGGCCCGCATTAGGTTCTCTGCTGGGCAGGGAGCCTGCTTCCTCCTCTCTCTGCCTGCCTCTGCCTACTTGTGATCTCTCTCTGTATCAAATAAATAAATAAAATCTTTTTAAAAATTTTCTTAACTTTTGAAAAAAATAAAAAGAAATTAATGACCTAACTCATGTCTTACAAGCAACAGTCTGAGCAGGACAAGTTTCTCGCAACCTTGGTGGTGGTGATTATCTAGATGAAGTCACAACAGACAGGGTGCCCAACAAAGCCAACGCCTCGGAGTGTGAGCCACACCCAGGTGAGATAAGGAGTTAAGTTAGAGTTTAACAGCGCTAAGAAAAATAAAATCTCATCACTTGAAGATTAGATGCAGTGTAAATGGAGCTCAAATGTAAAACCAAATCTCCTTTTTATTTTTAATAGTGCTCGCTAATTGTAAGAACCAAAAACAACAACAGAATTTGGATATAAATCTAATAGAGTCTGTATGACCAATCATTTTCCTTTCAAATTTGCAGTGGGGGGCTGGGGGGTCGGCTGTGGGGGATCACTATTCTTACCATTAAAACACGAAATAGTATCACGAAGATTTGCTGAATATTTACTACTCCCCAAGTACTTTTCAAAGTGCTTTATAATGTAGATATCTTATTTAATCTTCACAACAGCCCCAACATCCCTGTTTAGAAATAAGGGAGATGGGGCGCCTGGGTGTCTCAGTTGTTAAGTGTCTGCCTTTGGCTCAGGTCATGATCTTGGAGTCCCACATTGCATAGGGCTCCTTTGCGAGCCGGAAGCCTCCTTCTCCCTCTCTCACTCCCCATTCTTGAGTTCCTTCTCTAGCTGTGTTTCTCTCTGTCAAACAAACAAATTTAAATAAATAAATAAATAAAACAAGGGAGATGAAGCAGTGAGAAATTAAGTCATTTGCCCAGGAGCCGAAGAATTGGCGAATGGCGGGTTTGGGTTTTGAATCCGGATAATAAAATGCCCCAGAATCTGGACTCTGAACCCCCATCTAGACTTCTCTTACCACCTTCCAACCTAGTTTGGCTAATTAGTCAAACAGCACCTGGTCTTTCCTTCTACCTGCCCTCAAGTTCCCGCTCACCCTCACTTTGAACGTTTGCAGTTGTATTTGAACCAGGTAATCAAAACAAATAGGCTTTCCAGCAGCCTAATTGCTTGGATGTTAATTGTTAACTAAATGGTGAGCCTTTGCAGCCACCTTGACAGAAATGCACTAGCCCAGATTTTACATTAAGTAAAGCAGTAAGAATGCAAGGATCTTATCTACGTCTCCAAATGTAGGAGCAAAGCCTTTGCTTTTCAAACTCCCTTGAAGGGTTATGCTTTCTTACAGTGGATTTGAGAGCAGGGATGAGCTGCAGTCTCTTTCAGAAAAGTGAGTTCTTTCTCGGAGAGGTGCTTCCTTCTTCTTCGTCAGGGAGGTAACTAAAAGACCAGTGCGGGACTTGGCCCCACATGGGAGCACCGTGGCATGCAGCAAGGGGAGCACCTACATGAAACACACTTCTCAAACACTCAGAAGCTCTCCCAATACCAGTGTGGATTTTTTTTTTTAATTTAGTCTGTTTCTTTTCTTTTTTTAAGATTTTTTCTTTTTTTATTTGACAGAGAGAAACACAGCCAGAGAGGGAACACAAGCAGGGGGAGTGAGAGAGGGAGAAGCAGGCTTCCTGCCGAGCAGGGAGCCCGATGTGGGACTCGATCCCGGGTCTCCAGGATCATGACCTGAGCCGAAGGCAGTCGCTTAACCAACTGAGCCACCCAGGCATCCCCAGTGTGGATTTTCTGAGCTAGTCTCCCTGCAGTCTGGCTATGGAATGTCGTGCGTCAGCCCAGAAGGTGGTAGTTTCCTGAAAACTTTTCTTGTTTTTTTATTTTCTTTTTCTTTTCATGGACTGGGACGTAGAATTGATCCAACCTTGACGGCTCTTTAAAGGATTGCACAAGTTCCTACAGGATGTACCTCTGGATGGGCTCGGCTTTTCTATTTTCTATGAGTAGGCCAAGCCCCTTCCTTCATGCCATTACTTTCTGTATATACAGCATTAATGCTTTTATTGGTGGATTATAAATGCAAGGTGTTAAAAAACAAAAAAAAGAATGTGGGGTTCAACAAGCACTTTTGCTCTTTGCGCCTTTATTCTTAGAAGACAAGTTGGGAGGGGTAAGCACGAGGGAAGAAGAGATAGCAAGGGAAAAGAGAGGCATTACTCTCCCTGCCCCAGCCATATATTGTTGTAGGAAATCAAGGTGGAACCTCAGTTAGCCAAAGTCGCAAAAAATGAATAAGGGTTTCAAAATGCTAGAAAGTCTGCCATCTTGCACGTAGTTGTGTTCTGTGGAACGGTCAGCAGAAGAGTTACTATGACTCCTGAGTTCTGTGTTAGTTAGCTCTGAACTTGAACAAGTTACTTAATGATGCTGAACTTCTGTTTCCCTATCTGTAAAATGGTTGTGAGAGTCAAATTATACATTTGTAGATTTGGAAGGGGATCGGCGGTTATTTGATCAAGCATCTTCTGATCCATTGCAAGAAGTTCGTCAGTAATATTCATGACCAGAAAACCAATTGCCTAGCCCTCTCACGAAAAGGCACTCGTTATCTCCTTATCCCTCTTGTGCCAAGCTCAGTTCTGCATCTCAGGACTCTGACTCATCTGGTCTTGGTTCTTTCCTCTGAAGTTCTGAGTTGGTGACTTTGATGGCAACAGAATGATACAGGACAGTAGAAGGAGAATCAGGTGAACCCAAGTCTGGACCTCTTCTTAAGCACTTAAGCTGTGGAATCTTAACCAAATTGTATCCGTTCTGTGAAGCTGTCTTCTTATATGTCTAAAGGAAAAATGGCAACCTGCTCTGCAAGTTTGTTGAGGGAATTAGGAATAATTTATATAAAATGCCTTCATATAAAGAGCGCTTAATAAAAAGACTGGGAAGATTCTTTTTCTCAGAATATAATAAAATCAATATTTATTGAGGCTTGAGGAGTTTATGGCATGATTTCAGGTCCTTCTTCCAATGGTTTGTTCTGAAATCTTCCTAACTTTTCCCCCATTTCCAGTCCTAAATAAATAATCACTTCCTATGTATTTCCCTGCATTTTTCTTCCCAATAAATTTACATATTCTTTTGCTTGTACAACTAGAAAAGGAGAAGGAAGCTTGAAGATGGACTATATGAACTTGTGGCTGAATGTCTCTTGGCCAATTAGGAAAAAACTTTGCAGTATATGTGGAGTTTAATCCTTACTCTGAAGCATGAGGGCCTTCTAAGTTTTCCTGCAAACAAGTCAGGAGCGCCTGGGTGGCTCAGGTGGTTAAGCAACTGCCTTCGGCTCAGGTCATGATCCTGGAGACCCGGGATTAAGCCCCGCATCGGGCTCCCTACTAGGCGGGAAGCCTGCTTCTCCCTCTCTCAGTCCCCCTGCTTGTGTTCCCTCTCTGGCTGTGTTTCTCTCTGTCAAATAAATAAATAAAATCTTAAAAAAAAAAAAGTCATCCACTTCCAAAACAAAGGAAAGGTTGGGTAGGACCTAAAATGGGCACTGGGAAGAGAGAGTGTTAATTTTACTGGAGTGAAGGAATTCTGTGAGTCTAAAAGCAATATAGTACAGTGTTGCTGATCTCACAGTCAGTTAAAAGACAAATAAATAAAAAAATAATATAAAGCTTTCAGTAGAATAGTAAAAATAATTATAACAGACTCATAAAATGAAATATGATGCTGCATTAATAAAACATGATGCTGACTTTGGGTTATACTAAACTGACATCATGTCCATGATACATTATTCTGGAAAAAAGTGGTTGAGGAACAACATGAAAAGAGTAATGACGTGGCGGCGCCTGGGTGGCTCAGTTGGTTAAGCGACTGCCTTTGGCTCAGGTCATGATCTCGGAGACCTGGGATTCAGCCCCACATCAAGCTCCCTGCTCGGTGGGAAGCCTGCTTCTCCCCCTCTCACTTCCCCTGCTTGTGTTCCCTGTCTGGCTGTGTTTCTCTCTGTCAAATAAATAAAATCTTAAAAAAAAAAAAAGAGTAATGACGCACTAACATATATGTAGGCTCATAAGTGGGTGTATATATATTTATGCATTCATGTAGATAAAAATATATGATGTATGTTTTAGAAAAAGATTTGGAAATTTATATAAGCAACTGTTAAAGTTAATGTTTACTTTTGAGGAGTAGAATTAGGAGCATAAGGGACACTTTAATTTTTTATTTTAAATGCTTATATATATATGAATGGTTTTATGTGTATAAGTATTATTTGTATAATCTTAAAAAACAATGAGATGAGAATAGCTGAATTCAGAAACATCTGTTTAAGCACTAAGTTACCTTTCCTAAATTTCAGAGAATACCTTTTCCAGAGAAATGGTTAAAGCTAATCTGATTCCTTTGGATAAAAAGAATCTTACCAATGAGAAACCATCCTGTTTATTCTTGTTTAGTTACTCATTTATCTCTTCATTCATTTGTCTGCAGTAAAACCTAAAAGCTAGCAATCAGCTGGTGACTTTGGAGTTAGAAATACCTGAGTTTGAATTTCTGGCCTAATGTTTACTGGGTGGAAAATCTTGGCAAGTTATGTAACCCTGCCAGCCTGCATTCCTCATCTGCAAAACAGGGCCAGCAGTCAAAGGGTTGTTGTGGGTTTTTTTTAAAGATTTTACTAATTTATTTGTCAGAGAGAGAGAGCACAAGGCAGGGGGAGCAGCAGGTTGAGGGAGAAGCAGTCTTCCCACCAAGCAAGGAGCCCAATGTGGGACTTGATCGCAGGACCCTTGTATTTATGACTTGAGCGAAGGCAGAAACTTAACTGACTGAACCACCCGAGGGTCCCTGTTATGGAGAGTTTTAGAAGAACATTTAAAGAACCTAGGCCAGGACTTGCACAAATTACATGCTCAGCCCAAGTTTGCTATTGTCATTTGTGAATTTGTCATTCAAAAAAACCCCCATTATTAAGCGCTTACTGTGTGCCAAGTTTCTAAATTTTTCATATGGTTAGGATATGATCCTTACTTCAAAGTGGGGTTAAGTCTAGATCAGAGGTCAATTCACAGACTTCCAGAAATTGGATGAGAAAAAAGAATCACTTCTCTATATTTTACTAACCTCTAATTGAAATTTAACATTTATTCAGTTATGAATTTATAGAACAAATCACAGAGGTATTCACACTGTGACTTTGCAAAAAACAGAAATCAGGAACATTTTCATAGAATGCTGTAGTTTTGCTGAAATTTTAAATTTCATTCATGCACATCACTACTTCAAAATTGTAATAATTACTAGACCCATTGCCAAATCTGGGACTTGTGTTACTAAAAAAAACATAAATATAACTATATCTCAAGTTTTGTTTTACATGTTGAAAGCTATATATTAGTTTATTTTGTACTCCTATTTTTCTTACTTTATGCAGTTAAAAACGGTGTTTTGAAGTGAGTACATACTATGTCTTCCATATATGAGGATGTTCATAACTGCACTATTCATTACAGCATAAAACTGCAAACAGACTACATGTTCATCAATAGAAGAATGGAGAAATCAGCAGTGGTATATTCCTGCAATGAGATACCACCCAGCAACGAGAATGAATACACAATTGCTACATTCAGCAACATGGACAAATCTCACAAACTAAGATTGAAAAGAAGAAACCAGACCCCAAAGGAAACATGCTGTGTGATTCAATTTATATATTCAAAACAGGTTAGTTTACATCTCTGAAGTTAGACGTCAAGATAGTGTTTATCCTTTTGGGGGTGGTGCCCGGGTGGGGTGCGTGGGGCTTTGGGGTTATCTATTGATCCAGATATTAGCACAACGAATGTATTCATTTTATACAAATTCATTGAGCTATCCATCTATAATTTGTGGACTTAAAGTTATTGTACTTCAACAAAAATTTACTTTAAAAAAGGATCTGTAAGCTTTACCAGTCTGCCAAAGGGATTCCTAGCACAAAGAAGATTAAGACCTTTGGTCTAGATGGAGACACAGATCCAGAGAAATTACTATGCTACAATGTGGTATACACAGCCTGGATGTTCCAGGCCATCCCTGGGGCCAGCAGTCTATCCTAGTGACCCCTTACGTATAATTCATACTCCACAGAACAAGAATCTTTTCTTTAAATATTGAAAGTTAGGGTCACTGCAGCTGCAGGAAAGGAATGACAGAGTACTGTGAAAACACAGAGAAGAGAACCATTAATTTTGCTGAGGTTGGTCAGGAAGAGATCTCATGGAGGAGGTGATATTTGAACAGAGAATCAAAGGATAAGCAAACTTTCAACTGAAGGACTTCCTGTCAAAGTGAGCAGCATCAGGAAAGAGGAAGCAAGCTGTGTTGGAAGAACAGGAAGTCATCTGATGTGGCAGGATGCTGGGCAAGATGATCGGAGGTGCCGGGGAAGGGGCACAAACGGGGGACAGGTGGAACCCTGTGCGTTGTGCTACGAGGAGGCAGCCAGTGCTGCTTGTTTTTACTTCTTACTGAAGGAGTAGACACACAGATACACAAAAGTCCCCGACACATAAGTGTACAGCTTGATAGATTTTCACAAACCGACCATCTATTTTACTAGCACTCAGGTTGACGCCATCCGAGAAGCCCCTTTCACCATCCCTACCAATCACTCCTGCTTCCCACCCCTGCAGAGCATAACTGCTATCCTGACTTCTTTTTTTCTTTTTAAGCACTTCATTGAGGTCCGATTAACATGTAAAAAGCTGTACATATTTAATGTATACAACTTGGGGAGTTTGGGGATATATATATATTTTAAATATTTTATTTATTTGTTTGACAGAGAGATCACAAGTAAGCAGAGAGGCAGGCAGAGAGAGAGGGAGAAACGGGCTCCCCACTGAACAGAGAGCCCGACACCAGCCATGATCCCAGGACCCTGAGATCATGACCTGAGCTGAAGGCAGAGGCTTTAACCCACTGAGCCACACAGGTGTCCTGGGGAGATGTTTATACCAAGGACCCATCATCTCCTTCAAGGCCATAAACATAGCCAACACTTCCCAAAGTTACCCCTCCTACCCTTTATTATAATTATCTTTCTTTGTGTGGTAGGAAACTTTAACATAAGATATGCCCTGTCGGTAAGTTTTAAGTTTTCAATGCAGTATTGTTAGCTGTAGGAATTATGCCACGCATAATTTATCTGAAACCTAATTTATCTTTCAGAACTGACACTTCGTACTCTTTGACTATTATCTTCCCACCCCACCTTTCTCCCGGCAACCACATTCTACTCTCTGCCTCTGAGCTTGCCACTTTCAGTTTCCAAATGTAAGTGAGAGAATACAGTGTTTGTCTTTCTGGGTCTGGCTTATTTTGTTTAGCAAAATGTTCTCCAGGTGCATCCATTGCAAATAGTGGCATTTTCTTCTTTTTTTTAAGGCTGGATAATTAATATTCTACTGTTAGGTTTACCATATCTTCTTTATTCTTTCATCTGTCAATAGGCACTTAGGTTGTTTCCATATCTTGGCAATTGAGAAGAGTGCTACAATTATAACATCTCTTCGAGATCCTGATTTCAGTTCCTTTGGATAAGCACCCAGAGGCAGGATTGCTGCATCATACAATAATTTTATTTTTAATTTTTTGAGGAACCGCCTTGTTACTTCCCACAGCAGTTCTCTAATTAACATTCCCATTGGCAGTATATTAGGGTTCCCTTCTTTCTATGTCCTCATGAACACTTGTTATTTTATTTTATTTATCTAGTAATCGCCATCCTAACAGGTGTGAGATGACATCTCATTGTGATTTCGAGTTGCATTTCCTGGATGATGTGAGGTTGAGCCCCTGTCCCCGTACCTGCTGGCCGCCACCGTGATATGTAATGCACATCAGGTCCGTGTTGCTGGGTCTTGTGCTTTATTTAATGTATATACTCTTTTGTGTCTGGTGCTTTCACTCATGTTAATAAGTGAAACATCATGTCATGGTGTGTAGTTGTAGATCCTTGCCACCTAAGTTTTAAGCAGGGGAAGGGTGTGGGGTGATCTCTGTTAGAAAAATCACTCTAGCAGCTTCGAGGAGGATGAAGTGAAAGACAAGAACTTTCACACAGGGAACTAGAGCAATAATCCAAGTGAGAAATGATGAGGGCCTGACCCAGAGCCCAGGCAGTGGGAGTGGAGAAGAGGCAGACAGATTAGAATCACCCTGAGCTCTGGAGAAGCAATTCAAAATACACATTCCATTTGTAGTGTCCTTCAAGCACCGAGTAGAGCATATAACTGAGTACTCAGAACCAGAGCAACATTAATTGACCGCGACATTCGTTTGGGTGCTTGTCAAGATTTAAATGAAACAAGCTGCCTCCCTCTAAGAGTCTATTGTCATAGCTGACGGGAATGAGACAGACCAAAAGCCAACACAATGGGGATAAATGAAGGGTGTCCCATGAAACCGTAATGACCTCAAATGGTTACTGGAAGAGTTTTGCAGTTGAGTCATTTTTCTTCCATATTTTTTGCATCCTGGAGTTTCAACATAACATTTAGATGAGTTAGGAAAACAAAATCAAGATTAAAGAGACAACAGGGAGGGAGAGAGTTTCAGCAGACAGTGGGGAGAAAGGCTTCTGGGGGTGTGAGATGCATATGCGGGGCAGACGGATGGAAAGACAGTAGGTGAAGCATGAAGTGAAGGCTCATTCAGCATCCAGATTAATCTCATGCTTCTCCAACTCAGGTATGCACACCCTTGATAGCATGTCCGGAGGAACTTGAGTCACCTGATAAAGATAGTTCATCTTGCAGGAATGTCCACTTTACCCTAGGGTCAAGGAGAAGGATGCTATTTGTATGGAAGCAAACAATATGTAGTACAGTAGGACACAAATTTTATGTGAAGTTTCAAGATAAAACATGACTCCATATGATTTTCTAGCCAAATACTTTGGCCTGCAGCCCCAATGTCTACCTCGTCATTAGGTGGAATTCAGAGGAAAATTTTGAGAAGCCTCAATTCCATCACTCCTGATTCCATGTTCCACGCTATGGATGCTAGCTAGCACCTCCACTGAGCTCTTTTCCAGACTGGGTGGTGTAATTCAACAACATTCCTTCCTTCCTTTGCTTATTCATTCCAACAATATTAAGTAAGGGCTTGCTATATACCTAGACCTGAGAGATGTTTTTCTCCTATATAATATCGTAAGCTCCAAAAAGGAGCTTAAAAAATAACTTAGAGTCCCCTCAGCATTTGTCAAACCTTGCATATATTAGACCTCTATAAATACTTGTTGACATGAAATGAAATATGGCCTTTAAAAAAAAATTCAAAAAAAAAAATTCAAGGAAGAATTAGGAGGAAGACCATAAAGGAGAGAGAAAGAGATGAGTGCATGTGAGCTAGCTGCTAACCATTATCAGCTGAGCATATTTCATCCATGAACAACTCTGAGATAGACTTTAAGTTATAGCCATTTCATAACCAAGGAAATTGAGGTTGAGAATGAATAACTTGTTTGAAGTAACACAGCCAGTAAGTGACAGAGCCCAGATTCAATCCCAGCTTTGTCTATAATAAAGTCCATGGAGAATATCTATGGAAATGTAAAATGCATGCACCCTTTCACCCAGTAATTCTACTTCTAGGAACTTACCCTTGAGATGTTGTGACTTATAATATGAAAGAAATATAATTTGGTCTTCATCCTATTTCTGGCATGTAGCTTCTAACACCCTTGGAATTTCTTCAATGATGAGGGAGATAAAGATGTCCTTTGTTATATTAATGAGAAGAGTTTTGGGCCACACCTAAGGATGGGAGCTGGTTGAGGTGGAACCAACCCTATCATTATAGGGTTGAAATTTGCAGGCACACCCTCTGGCCCCCAGGGAGGGGAAAGGGGTTGAAGATTGAGGTCAGTCATCGATTGCCATGATTTAGTCCACCATGTCTATGTAAGGAAGCCTCCGTAAAAATCCACAAGGATGGGGTTTCAAGAGCTTCTGGATTGATGAAAATATGGAGATTTGGGGAGAGGGCAACATCAGAGAGCGTGGAAGCTCTGTTCCCTTTCCCCATACCTTGTCCTATGTATCTCTTCCATCTGGCTGTACCTGGGTTATATCTTATGATAATTAACCGTAATCTAGTAAGTAAAACATGTCTCTGAGTTCTGTGAGCAGCTCTAGAAAATTAGTAAAACCCAAGGAGGGAGTTTTTGGAACTTAGAATCTATAGCAGTGGGGTAAAAGTACAGGTCAGAAACCATCTGGAATTGCAATTGGTCTAAAGTGGAAGGCAGTCTTGCAGTACTGAGGCCTTAACTTATGGAATCTAATGCTATTTCTAGGCGGATGTGTCAGAATTGTGTCAGAATTGAGCTGAGCAATGCCTGGGTGGCTCAGTCAGTTAAGTGTCCAGCTCTCGGTCAGCTCAGGTCAGCATCTCAGGGTTGTGAGATCAAGTCCTGCATGGGGCTCTGCTTTGGGCGTGGAACCTGCTTATGATTATATCTCCTCCCTCTGCCCTTCCCCTGATCTTTACCTTCCCCTCCCACTCTTTCTCTGTCTTTCAAAAAAAGAAGAATTGGGTTGAACTGTAGGACACCCAGCTGGTATTGAAAATTGGTTGGCAGTGTGGGGATAGCTGGACATAATCTAAACATCCTTTATTGGAGAATTGGTTAGATAGCTTAAGGAACATACAGAAAGAAGCATACCTATATATACTAATATGGAAAGCTGTTTAGGATATATTGCTAATTAAAGAAAAGCAAGTTGTAGAACAGAACATGTTATTTGATTATGTTTCATTTTTAAAAAAACATGCATAAATCATATATGCATGCATGTATGCACACCAAAAATTCTGGAGGACTATATACCCGATTTGAACAAAGATTACCTAGGCAGAGGTGATGAGGTCTGCCCCTGGAAACCACCATGCTACTTTCCATCTGTATGAATTTGACTGCTCTAGATACCTCATGTGAGTGGAATTATACTGTATTAGTCTTTTTGTGCCTGGTTTATCTTATTTAGCATAATGTATTCAAGATTCATTCATGTTGTGGCATCTGTTAGAATTTTCTTCCTTTTACAGGCTGAATAATATTCTATTATACATACCACATTTTCTTTATCCATTCCTCCATTGATGGATACTTGTGTGCCTTCCAACCTTTGGTAATGCTACTATGAACGTGCATGTACCAATATCTCTTTGAGACCTTGATTTATATTCTTTTGGATGGATACCCAGAGTTGGAATTGCTGAATCATATGTAATTCTTTTTTAAATTTTTTGAAAAGCAGCCATACTGTTACTAAGCTTTGTAGTTGTGATATACTTACTGCTCGGTCAGAAAGATAGAAGGCAAGAAGGTGGCTGTTTCCCAACATACAAATCACACAAAACCCAGGAAGGCAGAGTTGCCATCAGTAGAATCAAGAGGTATTTTTTTTTTAAGATTTTATTTATTTATTTGACAGAGAGAGAGATCACAAGTAGGCAGAGAGGCAGGCAGAGAAGAGAGAGAGGAGGAAGCAGGCTCCCCGCTGAGCAGAGAGCCCCATGCGGGCCTCGATCCCAAGACTCTGGGATCATGACCTGAGCTGAAGGCAGAGGCTTTAACCCACTGAGCCACCCAGATGCCCGAATCAAGAAGTTTTTAAAAGAACTCTATGACATCTAAAGCAAATGTAGGTGCAATCTTTAGATTGTTTCCCTGGGAAGTGGAGAAGGAAAAGTAATTGCTGACTAAGCTGTGTAATAAGGAGCTAAGTATTTTCTACTGGGAAATAGTTATCTGTTTGGTGCAGTTGCAAGTTCTGGGGAGTGCTTTTATTAGAAAACAGCTGATGATTCCAGGAGAACTTGGAAGAATCACCATGGTGATACAGAGTGACCCATTTAAAGTATAAGGCCTATTGTGAGTTGAACTTCAAAAGGTGCCTGCATAGAATCTTCTCTTTTATTTTTAATTGGACATAAGGTATAAAATAAGGGAGCATTACTGTTATCTCCAATCCTCTTGCAGTCTGATGTACCTTGGAGGTCGCCTTCAGATTCTAGTTCTGGCGCGGTGTCTCCTTAGCTGCCTTACTTTGAGAGGCCACTTAACCTCTCCGATCTCAGAGGGTTGACCTAGAGAACTCAGAAGCCCCTTTAGTTTGTGGGTTTGTTTCTGTGTGTATGTGTAAGTGCCGCAGCTTCTTTTTGTTTGCTATTCCTTTCATCTGGAACTTGGCTATCCAGCAAACCTACCCCATCAGACACAGTGGAACATGAGGAAATATGCCAAAAGATGCTGAATCACATCATCAAAGTCCCCGAGCTAAAGCTCCTTTACCTCCTCGCTTTCCTTGAAGCTCAGGTGCGTGTGGTTGAATTAATCACACTCTTGGGTTCACCCAGTCTCCTTACGAGTCTGGACCTCTGTTCTTCTCTTCTCCTTCCTCTCCCATCCCTTTTCTCATTTCCAGACACTGTGCTTGGTGGTACAAATGGATGATTGTCTTTAATTCTAATGAGAATGCTCTGAGGTGCACAATATTAATATCTCCGTTTTACCTATGGGAAACCGAGGCTTATGGGGATTAAGAGGCAGAGGCAGAATACCCTTCTGGACAGATCCAGAATCCACAGTCCTCAACACTACGTGAGCTAATCGAGAAAACCTGTTGAAAATACAACTCGACTCTAAGTTATTCTGAATTGTCTAGAGGAACCTCCCCCTCCCATTCTTAAAAAGGAAATGTGAACGGATCTATTTTGAGGCATTTTGCTTCTCCTCATTCATCTTTTGCAGAACTTTATCACCAGAGACAGCTTTCTTAAACTGAGATCACAGTCTCTTTGGATTTCCTTTTCTTCTTTCACTTCTCTTGCAAAACTTGGAGGTATCATTGTTAGCTTGGGCCTTGATTCTGTTGCTTGCTGGGTACATAACTGGAATGTTATAAAATAGTATTTCCTCTTCTTAGAAAGAGCCCCTGTCTACTCTGGTTGTATTGTTTCTGCATCTCCTTTATAGGAAGATGATTATCGGTGGACAGGATATGCTCTTGTAATCACGTTTTTCACCCAGATGGGTGAATAGTGTGTGGATCTGTAATAGATGGGAGTGTGTGTCACTTTTAAGGTAAATTCATCCAAAATTGATGGCCATTTGATGCTCCTGACATTCCTAGCACAACTCTGACATGTGATGGGACAAGATTGTTAGCATTGGCTAAGTTCGGTTTGAGGCAGATGTAGGGACTGGAGAGCTTAAGGACTTGGTTGACAAAGATTCTTCCCACTGGAGTCTGAAGGCGGTTAAGCAGGGAGCGGCGGGGAGGGGGCCGGGAGGATGGAGATGACAATCGAGAGGAGCAAACCAGAAATACTACTAATAATGACGATGGTAACACTAATAATAATAAAGTCAGTCTCTTAAGAGCTTTCTATGTACCAGACACTGGGTTACATGGCTTTATATGCATTATCTTATTTAATCTTCTCAGCAACTTCTGGTGGGTACTATTAAAGAGACCTGAAATAAAGACTTTCACAATCTTCACTTTATGGTGGGGGAAACTGAGGTTTAGAGAGGTAAGGTTGATTTATTTAATATCACAGAGCTAGCTATGACTCATCGGTCCAAACGTTTAACCACCATACTCACACAGCCAGGGAGCATTGGATCCAAGAAATGAGGTAAGGGTAGAACAAGAGGATGCCTTTTGAAGGGGCTGACTGAGACAGTCTACAGTGGGACGGTGTGTAGGCCCAGGTCTTGTGGTTCAGGATTCTACTCAAATGAGGAGAGAGAGCACCCCAGGGTGGTCCTTCTGATTGGTGCCAAGCATCCACGAATCCAGGCCAGGGCTGCACTCTGTCCTTAGAATCATCTCTTTCCTGTCTTCTTCTTAATTTTAAGGTCATGCTATTATGTAACTTGGACATAACAGCCAAAGATAATTTTCTGCTTGAAACAATCGTATTTTATGTTCAGGAGGTTTGACTGAGTAAAAGACTTCTTTCTTCAAGTAAGCATTTTATTCTGTTAATTGTATGAAGTCCTCGCAGAAACATTCTTGCAGATGATGGGATCAACCCCTGTCCCTAAGAGAGGGATCCTTAAGACTCCCCCCGACCTTGGAAGAAAATCATGTACCCCAGCATGAAATTCATTTAGAGTCCCATCAGAGCTTTCTAATGCAGTTTATGTGAAGTGTCTTTTATTTTGGACTTTGCTCCTCTGTAACAAATGAGTCATTGATTTTCCAAAAAAAATTTTAAATGTATCCAGAACAATTTTTTTGTTGTTGTTTTGGTTTTGAACAGCCTCTCAGAAAACCAAAACCAATAACCCTGTCCTCTCTCCCTGCTGCTTTGCTATAAAGATAGCAATCCTCTATATGGATCACAGTGCTTCCTTTGACAAGAATGAACAACTCTCAACCAGCAAAATTGTTGACCCATGTGAAAGAAGTGACTCACAAGTCTTTCTAAAATGTTGCCCAGCAATTATTTTTTAACACTCGTATGCTAAATTCTGGGAAGGCCTGAAAATAACAATAAAATTAAAGAGGAACTTTAGGGACAATCTCAGTTCTCTTTGTGATTTATGAGGTATTCTGATCTTTAGTTCCTTTGGAAACCCTTCCATGTAACTTTAAGTAGGGAAGCCAACTGAAGCCTTCCCATAAAACTGTGCTTGGGTACAATAAACCCCTGAGGATTAGTCAAAGACAGATTCACTGGATGCCAAATTCTTTTCTATCATCCAAGAGTGGCCAATGAGACCAAGGGTGGGAGTGAGAATTCACCAGGGTTTTCAACAAAGCATTCCAATAAATTAAAAAACAAACAACCTTTGTTAGAATGAAAAAGGGTTTGCTAATGCTAGCTGGTTAGAGCGCCCTCATGTGTCTTAACATGGTAGTACCATTTTAGGGCTCTCAAAGGACATCAAATGCTCTTCTAATTACTCCACCAACACCACTTAATGCATTCTCTTCCTTCCTGCTGGTTTCCAGAGCCACAGGTGAAACTCCTTCTTTAGCTGTTAGCTGGAATTTCCAGTGTGATGGTGATTTTTATCAGAGGCTGTAATCATAAACCATTTCACTTTCCAAAGTCTACTTACCTGTATGCTTGCTGAATCAGTGCTCATTTAAATCCCAATTCCTGGGCGCCTGGGTGGCTCAGTGGGTTAAAACCTCTGCCTTCAGCTCAGGTCATGATCTCAGGGTCCTGGGATCAAGGCCCACATCGGACTCTCTGCTCAGCAGGGAGCCTACTTCCTCCACTCTCTCTGCATGCCTCTTTGCTTGCTTGTGATCTCTCTCTCTTTGTCAAAATAATAACAAATAAAAGCTTTAAATCTCAATTCCTGCCACAAAGTGAAGATACCCCAAGTACCCTTCATCTGATGAATCAATGAATACATTGTGGTAATCCATACAATGGAATACTACTTAGTAACAAATAGGAAAGAATTATTGACATCCACACCAAAAAAAACTAGGGATGATAAGCTTTCATTTATGTGACATTCGAGAATTTGGATACATATTAGCTTAGTGGTAGCCAAAGAATGGGGGAAAGAGGGTGGGGTTGGCTGAAAAAGGGTACAAAGGAACTGTTGGGGGGAATTCATAGTGTTGTTTGTTTGTTTTTTCATTTTGATGTTGGCTACCTGACTATATACATCAGTCAAATCCACAGAACTGGCATTAGTGGTATGATGTTGAGTATAACTTCCAAAATGCATTGAACCATACACTAAAAACAAAACAAAACAAAACAAAACAACACCTGAATTTACTGCACATAAATTACACCACAAGAAGCCTAACATAAAAATGTTTCATTAAAAAAAATAATAACTGTGGACTACTTCCAAAGTACAAATCCCCAACCCTTCTGGGTTTACTTCTTGGCCTCCTTTTCTTTGCCCATCTGAAAAAGACACCACAGTGAACTCTTGTGGGAGTCTGCAAGTTCCAGCTCAATTCAAAGCCCCATTGGGGCCAGATTGCATTCCACAGGGTCTGCTCCCTGACTCTGCCATTGTGCCCACAATGGGGTGAGCAGCGAGGGACACAGAGACTTCCTGGCACTTGGACATTATGAAGGAAACATCAAAGTTATAGGCCAGTGCGAGCCCTGCCACCAATAAGTAGGAACCCCTTGAAGGGAAATGAAATCTGAGCTCTGAAGGCAAATTCATATTGTCACTTTGCTGGCTTCCCTCCACGACAGACAACAACCAGTTGTTTCTGGGTAGAAGTTGTGTCTTGTGCAAACTATCCATTAGCCACAAACTATCCACAAACCACCCCAGGCAGTGCCCAGTGTCTAATTCTGGAAAACAGTTTTTGTTTGATGACTCCCACATGTTCTACCAATGCTCATCCTCAACAGTAGTGACCTATGAATATTAATCCCAGGCCAGTGGTTCTTAAATTTTACTGGGCCTAGTCACTTCATTTGCTAAGAGAGTACTCACCACACCCATACACATAAAAGGTTAACTGTATGAAATGATGGATGTGTTAATTTGATTGTAGTAATCATTTCACAACATGTATGTATATATTAAATTGTATTATTCACCTTAAAAAATCACATTGCACAACTTAATACGCACAATTTTTATTTGCCATACCTTGATGAAGTCAGAAAAAAAAAATCACCTAAGGAGTGTACTTTCAAAACGCCAGCTCCCAGCCATCTATTCATACCTGAGATTCTAATGCAGTAGGTCTGGGGTTGATCCTGGAAATGGAATTTTTTTTTAAGATTTTATTTATTTCTTTGTCAGAGAGAGAGAGGCTGAGACAGTGAGCACAAGCAGGGAGAGCAGCAGGCAGAGGCAGAAGCAGGCACCCAACTGAGCAAGGAGCCCAATGTGGGACTCGGTCCCAGGATCTTGGGATTAATGACCTGAGCTGAAGGCAGACACCCAACAGACTGAGCCACCCAGGCGTCCCTGGAAACTGAATTTTTTTTTTTAAGATTTTATTTATTTGATAGAGAGAAACACAGCCAGAGAGGGAACACAAGCAGGGGGAGCGAGAGAGGGAGAAGCAGGCTCCCCGCCGAGCAGGGAGTCCAATGTGGGGCTCGATCCCAGGACTCCGGGATCATGACCTGAGCTGAAAGCAGTCACTTAACCAATTGAGCCACCCAGGCGCCCCTGGAAACTGAATTTTTTTTTTTTAAGATTTTATTTATTTGACAGAGAGAAACACAGAGGGAACACAAGCAGAGGGAGTGAGAGAGGGAGAAGCAGGCTTTCCGCTGAGCAGGAAGCCCAATGTGGGACTCGATCCCGGCTCTCCGGGATCATGACCCGAGCCGAAGGCAGTCACTTAACCAACTGAGCCACCCAGGCGCCCCGGGAAACTGAATTTTTAATCAGCACCCTGAATGATCCAGATATAGGAAGTCTAAGACCACATTTTAGGAAGTGATGACCCAGACCTAGAAAAACTCTCATATATGGATTGAACAATTTATTCATAGAAATGTTTGACCTACCAATGATTTCAACACAGTGACTAGGAGTGGGGCTCTGGAGTGAGGTTCCTGGGTTCAACGCCCACCTCCAGTCTTTGTCACCAACCGTCTCAGGTTACTTCTTCTCTCCATCGTATGTATAAGAGTGTGCAAGATCAAATGTTCACTTGTTCACTTAACAAAACACTCAGAATCATGCCAGTAAGCATTAGATAAACCTTAATTATCATTCTCCAGATCAATAAAGATGGGAGGGGGGGATACTTCATGAAAACCATGAACAAAAAGAGTTACTGCAAAGAGCTTTTCTTTTAAAGCTTAAACATCTCCAAATACCTCAAAAGGTGAAGAGAAATGTGAACTCCCTTATGTATGCCAACTTTCCTACATTCTAGATCTCTTTGCCCTGTTTTAAATATCAAAAATTAAGCTGGGGTAGGGGGGAGAAAAGCTGAACCTAGCAGCACCCTTCCTTTTTAATTGATTAAGGAGCTTAAGACAACTCCCATATGTTAGCTTATTCATCTTTACAAGTTATATATAATCTCGGTGATTCTTAAACAGAGATGCAAATCAGAACCATGTGTAGAGCTCTTGAAAGGTCTAAATTTTGACTCACCAGAAATTGGGGCAGGGCCCAGGGAATCTGAATTTCTAAAGAAAGTTTTCTCTGTGATTTGGCTATCCATTCCAGGTAAAAAACCATTCTTACAGGAAAAGGCTGGGATTATCCACCTTGCTTTATCGCTTCAGAAATTGAGACAGAGCATGTTCAATACTGTGGGGACAGCACTTAGCAAATCATTAGCAGAGACAAGAGTTGGATTTTGGTGACTCGAAGACCAATATCCTTTCCATTACGGATCATACCGTCAACGCTGCTTGTATAGGGGGGAATGAGGATAGTAAATTTTCATTCCTCATTTGTTTATGGAATAATGCTCTGATCTGAATTCATAGGAACTAAATTAAAACTGCTGACCTGGGTTTCTGAATTCCATTCAAATTTTGCCTTTCACCCTCTTACCCACATGTCTGCACTTACTAATTATCCCCATTAAATCCCTGGAAGTGTAAAAGAGAGTCAGCTTACTTGGAGTCTGGGTCAAATCCCTATTGGAAATATGATCATGAACTTGAGGATTCTTTCTTCTGGTGGCAGACGGCTGTGGCATTTGGTGGCCTCTACTCTGGGTTGAGGTTTTTGTGGGTTCCCTTTTCATTTTGAGACATATGTGTGACCTATAAAAGTCCCTCAGAAACCATTTTCTTTAATGTATTATCAAAGAAGGAAATCTGTCCAATTAAAATCTGCAGTCAGAAGGGGGGTGGCCACCAATCAAGTGAAATCATTCTGCTGAACTTGAGCCAGGGAACCAAACTGGGGCAGTATCATTTCACCAACAAAATGGCCCGGCAGGCTGGAATCCCTGCCTGCAGACCTTCACACATCACCAACCCTTGCTAATAAAGTAGACCCCTTGATTGAATTACTTCTTGGCACCCACTAACTGCTTTCCTTTCAGATTTTTCTCTTGTCCATATTTCAATATCCCGCCTTTGCATTCTCCTCCCGCTCTTGTTAAAATACTGTTTCTTTCTTTTTTTTTTTTTTAAGATCCTTTTTAATCAGATAGCTCCTGCTGGCATGAGCTGTCAGTGGTATTCATTTCAGTGGACTCTGGCCTTATGCTACATTGCCTTGGCAACAAGATTTAGAGGCAAAGGCCCTGCCTTGAACTTGTCAGAGTCTCCAAGACATGAACTCAGCACATATTACTCTCTAGCATATCAAGTTGTCATGCCAACCACTAACAATAAAACCCATCTCTCCCTTCTAAGGTTTTAATTCAATAACTTTTCAGATTGGCTCCTTCTGTAATTCAATTGGTCTGAAAATGTAATATATGTATGTGTGTGCGTGCGAGCATGTGTGTGTTTAACCCGTCACTAATGGTTTTCCACTAAATGACTGGAGATTGGAAATACAATTTAGGTCAAAAGTTCATCAAAATGCAAAGAGAAAGCAAACAAACAAAATAAGAACCAATGCTGGATCTAGCTAAAGAAGTCTGCAATTTTGGAAATCCTGATAAAGAGGTAACTAAATGAAATCTCAAGAGCTGACTCCTGCCCTCAGATGTATGTCCATGACTTCATTGGCACAGCTATGACTAGTGCACTGAAATGTGGGGTAACTGTACCCCCATATATATTTCCAACTCTTTTAGTTAGTTTTGGATTTATAACTACTACAATTTCTTTTTTTAAAAAATATTTTATTTATTTAATTATTTGAGAGAGAGAGGAGAGAGAGAAAGAGAGAGAGAGAGAGGTAGAGCATGAGAGGGGGGAGGGTCAGAGGGGGAAGCAGGCTCCTCGCTGAGCGGGGATCCCAATGTGGGGCTCCATCCTGGAACTCTGGGATCATGACCTGACCTGAAGGTAGACGCTGTACTAACTTAAATTTTTTAAAAGTACTCCTACTTGTATACTTATATTTCATATTCCAACTTTCCCAGAAGGTTTTGTGGGAACCTCTCCCTTCAGAAAGTCTCTTAACCCTCTAACAACACTTAGACAAGGCATTGGATGGGTCTGGGAACTAGAAATAGGTGAGGGTCACGGTTTCTCAAACTTAACTGTTTCGATACGGTTTCCTATCCTTGTGCCAACTCAAGGATTATTAACTTATTTTTATTGTCTAATCAACTTACTTAAATGCATAAATTTAGGTGTGCCTGGGTGGCGCAGTGAGTTGAATGTCTGACTCTTGGTTGCCGCTCTGGTCATGATCTCAGGATTGTGGGACTGAGCCCTGCATTGGGCTCCACGCTCAGTGCAGAATCCACTTAGGTTTCTTTCCCTCTGCCCCTCCCCCTGCCTGTGCTCATGCATTCTCTCTCTGAAAATAAGTAAATAGATCTTTACTTTTTTTTTTAAAGATTTTATTTATTTGACAGAGAGAAACACAGCCAGAGAGGGAACACAAGCAGCAGGAGTGAGAGAGGGAGAAGCAGGCTTCCCACCAAGCAGGGAGCCCGATGTGGGGCTCGATCCCGGGTCTCCGGGATCATGCCCTGAGCCGAAGGCAGTCGCTTAACCAACTGAGCCACCCAGGCATCCCATAAATAGATCTTTAAAAAGCAGTCAATAACTGATGAATCACAGACCTGTACCCCTGAAACAGATAATACATTACCTGTTAATAAAAAATCAGTCAATAAATAAAAATGCATAAATTTAGAAGGGCAGCTTTTTGGCATGGACTTGGTACTCTGCTTTTTGAGGTTCTCTGCCACTGAGGATATGGTTATTTCTTAGCTTCCAATAAGTAACACACAGAGGGTTGATGATGTGTTAGGCACCACTAGAAATACTTTTCACATGCTAACTCACTTAATCCTGACTGCCACCACCATAGCCCATTGAGGCAGGCAACTGAAGAAAAGGAGACAAGAGAGGCTGGGCAGCACATCTAGAGCCCCACAGCTAACAAATGGCAGAACTGAGGCTTGAACCTAGCAGTTTGGTTCCAGAGTCTCAACTTCACATGCTGCTTCATTGGGTTCTGGTTGATTGTTTAAGCCTTTTTTTCAGTTTTATGTAAGAAGCATTAATCCATGCTAACCCTAAAATCTCAAACCTCTTGAAGGCAGGGACCCATCTAACACTTTTATCTCTTCTGTATCTAGGTGAGTGCCTTTCACCTAATAGTCACTCAGAACTATGGTTAGGTTGTTAAGGAATGATCTCATACTCTAGGATTAGAGTATCACATTCAAGATCACTTTGAATACGTAGTTTTGTTTAATTGGAACAATAGAGGCTTTCATCACCACCAGTCCACAGGTACATAAGGTCTTCTAGAGACCAAAGTCATTGAGAACAGAGGCTGTGTGTCATGGTGTGATGGATATTCTCTGTTGGCCCCACATAGACACATTCTTTGCTATCAAAGACCATTGGTTCCATTGAGCAGCTCCTGTTGGGATTCTGCTAGTACTAAGGCCCATGGGCCTTACCATTCCTCACTGGCATCCTGTGACTGACTGAACTTTTATCAATAAACCCTTCAATAAATATGTATCATTTGTCCCCTGACAGGATTCTGGCTCTTACCTCTGTCATCTGGTCCAGTACTTCTCACATGAGAATCACCTACAAAGCTTGTTAAAACGCAGATTCTGATTCAGAGGACTGGGGCACGTCCTGCATTTCTAACAAGCTGTCAAGTTAGTGAATGCTTCAAGGGCACATTTTCCTTAACAGACATCTAGTAGATGCTCTGTAGTTGTCACTCGATAGATTTTTTTTTTTTAAAGATTTTATTTATTTGACAGAGAGAAACACAGCGAGAGAGGGAACACAAGCAGGGGGAGTGAGAGAGGGAGAAGCAGGCTTCCCGCCAAGCAGGGAGCCCGATGTGGGGCTCGATCCCGGGTCTCCGGGATCATGACCCGAGCCGAAGGCAGTCGCTTAACCAACTGAGCCACCCAGGCGCCCCGATAGATTTTTTTTTTAACATTTAATTTATTTATTTGACAGAGAGAGAGAGCGAGCGCACAAACATGAGAGGGAGGGGCGCCTGGGTGGCTCAGTTGGTTAAGCGACTGCCTTCGGCTCAGATCATGATCCCGGAGACCCAGGATCATGACCTGAGCCGAAGGCAGTTGCCCAACCAACTGAGCCACCCAGGCGCCCCAAAATAAATAAAATCTTAAACAAAACAAAACAAAACAAAACATGAGAGGGAGAGGAAGAAGCTCCCTGCTGAGCAAGGAGCTCCATGTGGGGCTCCATCTGAGGACCTTGGGATTGTGATCTGAGCCAAAGGCAGACGCCTATCCAACTGAGCCACCCGGGCGCTCCTCCATAGGTGTTTTAAATGGAATACAAGAATGATTGAATGAATGGCTTGGATGCAATACAGCATTTGTCAACACTGGTGAAGGAAGACTTACCCTTACCATGGTTTTCTTGTATGACTTAACCCCAGAGCTCCCAGTGTGGGAGCAAACCTGATCACACCGTGAAACTCACAGTTGACGGGACATCCTTACCTGTCTTTCTCATTGCCAGAGCTACCCTCGTGATTCTCAGCCTCCTGGGGTAATACTGTTTATAAAAAGCAGCAACTACCACAACTAACCTGCAAGACATTGAATTCACACACAAGTATTTTCGTCTTCAGAGATAAAAGTAAAACCAATGTATTTCAACATCAGAATTGATCCCCCCAAGGGACAATTCTTGCTGAGTGAGAGGTAGTAGAGAAATTCACTGTTTGCCAACCAGTGAGTCTTATTTGCTCAGACTCTGCATAGTCTTGTACAAACAGGTTGTATAGGCAAAGGCAAAGCCAAACTCCAAGAGATCACTCAAAATAAGACCCAGCCCAAGGCAAAATACACTTAACTGTGCCTGCAAGCAGATCAAGCTGTCAGAAGATCTGAATTGCTCTTTATATTTAGGTTATCAACACATAGTTTTTGAACACCTACTGAGTGCCAAATGCTATATCTCTTTGCAGCCCATGAGTATATGCACAGTGAAATCTTAGGAATTTCAAGTCTGAATAAAGCAAATAACGTGATAATTCTGGCAGGTGCTAACCTGTATTTCACTAACCATGCAAAAGGATTTACTACACCAATTAATAGGTCAGTAAGTATGCCAAAAAACTACTTAAGAGAATAAATGATTTTCAAGACCTCCAAGGATTTTAAAAGGCACGTTTAAGTTTTGACCACGGAGTCACTGATTGATTAATAATGTTGACTGTTGTGTCAATTAGAAGAATTCTTCAAAATGCAATGTGACATCCTAGATTATATCCTAGAAAAAAACTGGGACATCTGGAAAGTGTCAAGTAATAGTAATAGTAATTATAGTATTATATTATAGTAATATAATAATAATATTATAGTAATAGTAATAGTTTATAGTAATATGGATGGGCCAGGGTGGGCTTCTTAGTTTTGGCAAATGTACCACAATAGCATTAGATGTTGACATTGAAGAAAATCTGGGTGAAGAGTATTTGGGAACTCTCTGTACTGTCTTTGCAGTCTTTCCACAAAGGTAAAATTATTCCAAAAATATAAAGTTTATTAAACAAATCTTGCACATTCAGAACTCCTAGCATCAACAGTAGAGAAGTATTTATTGAACTCATGTTCTGTTGGCACAATGTCAAGAGTCCTCCCCACGTTCTCACAATAATGTTATGAAGTAGGCATGGTTAGTTATTCTGCTT
Source organism: Spilogale gracilis (assembly GCA_004023965.1). Lineage (NCBI taxonomy): Eukaryota > Metazoa > Chordata > Mammalia > Carnivora > Mephitidae > Spilogale > Spilogale gracilis. The sequence goes on from PITA01004434.1 coordinate 53,371, forward strand.
TACAGATAAGGAAAACGTGGTTCACAGAGTGAGTGAGCAACTTCCAAAAGACACACAGATAAAAACTGTTGGACTGATGGAGTCCAGATGGGACAGGGTCTGTCTAATCCCCAAACCTGGGCAACCCCATAACTCCAGTTTTGCCTCTCCTACCTTGAGTTTTTTTCTGTATAAAAGAGAGTTATCATTTATTGGCATTGACATTTATCTTTCATTTCAGTTGATGAAACATGTCAATTGAGTTATTGTGTACTGCACCTTTTTTTTTTTTAATTTTATTTATTTATTTGACAGAGAGAAACACAGAGAGAAAGGGAACACAAGCAGAGGTACTGAGAGAGGAAGAAGCAGGCTTCCCGCCGAGCAGGAAGCCCGAGGTGGGACTCGATCCTGGGTCTCCAGGATCATGACCTGAGCTGAAGGCAGTCGCTTAACCAACTGAGCCACCCAGGCACCCCTGTACTGCACCTTTAAGTAAACCAGAGTATCATCTTGAAAGTAACCAAGTTTCACACATGGTCAAGTCTCCCACATTCTGCCTTGTTAAATTGGGCTCTAATTTTCTTGCAGGGAGGAGTAGGGAGGAGAGGCTGGGAGAGGTCTCTATTCCAAAAACCCAACCAAACAAAAAATAAGAAAGAGAACATGATGCATCATTTCTGTCATCATTGTTTAAAAGAATATTTTAGGGGCGCCTGGGTGGCTCAGTTGGTTGAGCAACTGCCTTCGGCTCGGGTCATGGTCCTGAAGACCCAGGATAGAGTCTCGCGTTGGGCTCCCTGCCCGGCGGGAAGCCTGCTTCTCCCTCTCTCACTCCCCCTGCTTGTGTTCCCTCTCTGGCTGTGTTTCTCTCTGTCAAATAAATAAAATCTTAAAAAAAAATAAAATAAAAGAATATTGTATAATATCTCACATTTCAAGATTATTCAGGCCACTTCTTAAAACTTGTTTCAATAGCACATATTCAATTTTTTGCCTTTTCCCAATGGACTTGCACACAGAAGGGACCCATTCTCCATTTCTTCCCATTTACAGGTAGGATTTGGATGGGAAAAAGAAGAAAAGAAATATCACTTTATACTGTTCCTTCCAGGTATTCAGAAAATGCAGATAAAGGACCAGAAGGCTGAGTTCTTTTTTTGGTTGCCAGACATTATTTCTTTGGCCAAGACGTTGCTTGCTGTGAGATTGGACCATATAGTGCCCAACTTCAACAACTGTGCATGTACTCACCACTGCTCTCTTTCGCAGCTGCCACCCCCCTCCTGGCAGCTCTGGTTTCTGCTGCTGATACTCTGCTAAGCTTTGCCTGAGTCTTTACTGATCTCCCAACTACTAACGTCAATGCCCACTTACAGCCCTTCCTCACATAGTCTCTCTGCAGCATGTTTCTGTGGCCAATTCTATGGCTGTGTGCCATGAACCAATAATCTCCCTGGGTCTGTGGCTCTTGGTGCTTTCTATTCATTATTTATTTAAACCTCGGGGTTTTACTTCCTATCCTACCCTCAATTTTGTCAAATGAGGAAACTGGCTCAGAGACATTAGTAACTTACCCAAGTTTTTCAAGCTAGAGAAGGAAGGACAGAAGTAGGACTTTAGCCCAGAACTATTTGATTGTGAAATGTTTATTATTTTTCTTATTATTTAACAGTTTAATAAATCAGTATTACCTAAATATCTTATTATAAAATGTTATAACATTAGAATTGTTAAGTTATTGTTTTTTATTTTTATTATGCCAGCTTTAGTTTCTGGATTTCACAGCTAGAAAAAATTTTAAAATATTTTGGGGTTCTGGTATGAGGCCTCTAAATGTGTGTGTGTGTGTGTGTTTAGTCTTCAGGGCATTTTTAAAATGCTCAACTACAATATACCATTACTATCATCTAATAAAAAAAACAAATATACTGATATGGAAGTATCTCTATAATATGTTAAGTAAAAAAAGCGAGATGCAGGAGGTTCCGGGGTGGCTCAGTCATTAAGCATCTGCCTTCGGCTCAGGTCATAGTCCTGGAGTTCTGGGATCGAGCCCCACATTGGGCTCCCGGCTTAGCGGAGGGGCTACTTCTGCCACTCTCGCTCTCCCTGCTTGTGTTCTCTCTCTAACTGTGTTTTTCTCTGTCAAATAGATAAATAAAATCTTTTTTTTAAAAAAAAAGAAGCAAGATGCAGGATGTTACCTACTGAAACAAAAATGACTTTCTAGAAATCCATCTGCTTGTACAGGTATAGAGCATTTCTTTTTTTTTTTTTTTTTAAGATTTTATTTATTTATTTGACAGAGAGAGAGATTGCAAGTAGGCAGAGAGGCAGGCAGAGAGAGAGGAGGAAGCAGGCTCCCTGCCGAGCAGAGCCCCATGCAGGGCTTGATTCCAGGACCCTGAGATCATGACCTGAGCCGAAGGCAGAAGCTCTAACCCACTGAGCCACCAGGTGCCCTAGAGCATTTCTTGAAGATATAAAAAGCCTGTAATGGTGGCTGCTTCTGGGTTCGGGAATCAGAATTCTGGGGTAGAATGTGGGATGTCCCATATAATCAATACGTACATTTTGAATTTTGTGCAAGGAAATTATGTATTAATTATTCCCCAAATAAATGAAGAAATGGAAAATAAGTCCCTACAAGAAAATAAATTGTTGATGTCCCTGGTTCCCCATTCATTGAAATCCTAACCCCCAAAAGTGATAGTATGAGGAGGTGGGGCCTTTGGGAGATGTCTGAGGCCTGAGGGTACAACCCTCAGGAATGGGATAATTGCTTTATAAAAGAGACTCCCTTGAGGTCTCTAGCTTCATCACCATGTGAGCACACAGGGAGAAGGCCTGGCCCTGAATCGGGAAGTCAGCTTGCACCAGAAGCCTACCATGCTGACACCTGGAGCCTGGACTTTCAGCCTTCAGAACTGTGCACAGTAAATTTCTGTTGTAGATAAGCTCCTTGGTCTGTGGTATTCTGTCACAGCAGCCCAAACAGAGTGACACAGATATTCTAACATCTCTCGAAAGATATGGCTGACATGATAGCGAATCAATTTGAATGAATGTCATCTTACTACTATTTTTCTCCTTTCGATATACTTTGGTGAAAATAGTAACTTCTGGGCCGATTCTCCTGTTCTTACTGACCACTCCCTGGGAACGCATGGATGTGAGTTTCTCCATTTCCATTTTTTTTTAAGTTTATTTATTTATTTATTTGCAAGAGAGAGACAGAATGAGTGAGAGAGGCACAAGATGGGAGAAGGTCAGAGGGAGAAGCAGACTCCCTGTGGAGCTGGGAGCCCGATGTGGGACTCGATTCGGGGACTCCAGGATCATGACCTGAGCTGAAGGCAGTGGCTTAACCACCTGAGCCACCCAGGTGCTCTGAGTTCCTCCATTTCTTTTGGAGGTCCCTTGCAGGTGTCCAAATTTCAAGACAATCTTTTCCAGCAATTAGAGCATAAATAGGAGAGTTGGACCTGGATGGATTTGAATAGTTCTCATCCTGAGGCAAGTCCTTGAACTTGCCTGCATTTTGGAATCACCTGTGTGGTTTGTTAGACCAGCACCATCCTAGAGACCGTGCCTTAAGGTAGAGCTGGAAATCTACTTTTTTTTTTTTTTTTAAGATTTTATTTATTTGTTAGAGAGAGTGAGAACAAGCAAGGGGAGCAGCAGGCAGAGGGAGAAGCAGGCACCCTGCTGAGCAGGGAGCCTGATGCAGGACTCTATCCGAGGACCCTGGGATCATGACCCGCATGGAAGACAGATACTTAACTGATTGAGCCACCCAGGTGCCCAGAAATCTGCATTTTAAACAAGCGTACTGGTGATTCTGATGCACCAGGAACCGGTATTTGAGAAAATAAATGGCCCAGACTGTGTATCCTTACAGATGAAGGATGATGACTGAGTTTTAATACTCATTCAGGCTTTTCCTAAAATATTTTTAGAGCAGAGGGCCTTGGATCAGTGACGGTCAAAAGTCAAATGGAACATTCGCTGTCCCCTGCTACACGAGAGGTCAAATAGGATGTGTCTGAGATGGCATCAGCTGAGGCAAACAGAGTCTGGGGAGAAACAGCCATTTTGCCTTTTCACTCTGCACCTCCCTCTGACCAGTTCTGGAAACAGTCCTGATTAGAGCATCATTGATTTGGACTCGTTGAGCAGAGCAGCCGGGCCTGCACACTGCCTTCCCGCGCCAAGAAGCTGTGCAGAATCATCTGACTCTTTACTGCATTAAAAACAATGCGATGTGACATGTGCTGGGTTTCTAACAACGTTTGCAAGCTAAGTAAGATTATCTAGTCCGTGACTGTGCCAGCCATACTTGAGAAAAACAGCAGGGCCTTTCTCTCCGGCCCCCAGTGACAGCAAACAAACTCGAGGCATTCGAGTTGCATAAATACTAACTCTGGTCACACAGGATTTGGGGTCTTTTGCTGGTCAGGAAATGGTCATGTATTCCTTTCAGAGATGATTCCGTTAATCCTGTTTAAACAAAGTTCTAAATACTTCTCTTTTTTCTTTTTTTCCCCCATAACATACATCATAGAGTTTCTAAAATTCAAATTTATTGGGGATCGAAAAGACAAACCAAATAAACAACAACAACAAAAAACCCCATCATACCAGAAGACTGGGAGGAAATGAGTTGAGTCAGAGAAGAATTCCAGTGGGGATTTTTTTGGTCAGTGTGTTAGACTCCTTCCTTTCAAGTAGTTGTTTCCTCTTTTTGCCCCAGTCTGTTAAGACCCAGTTGAACTGAAACAGGCCACCAGCCAACCAAGTGATAACTGCTAGTCTGAGTACCTCTTACATCCACACTACACATTGCACCTCTTGAACTTACTGTTTTCTAAGCTTAGGTCTATACAATCCAGTTATCCAGGAAGTGAGAATACCAGTAGTATGATACACACGTTACCCGTGAGTCTAGAGGAGAATGTAGGCATTCTGCAGTGAAATATTCAGATATATACAATATTTATTTCATAGCTCCAAATGGCTTAGTTTTTTCCAGTGCACCATTTAATTTTGTTCTATGTAGACCTGAAACCAATATTCTTCATGTTAAAAAAAAACAAAAAAACCCAAAAAAACAAAAAAACCCAGACATATATTCAATTAGATTCTCGTTTGGACTTTTTCGTGATACAAAATAAGGATGTCTTTGATAGCTTGTATTTAAATCTTTGTATTATGGGAAATTTCAAGGATCGTATGTAAAAGTAGAGAAAATAATATAATAATGCTCTCCAAGTTTAAATAATTATCAATTTATGGCTAATCCCCACCTCCCAACCCAGGATTATTCTGAAGCAAATCCATATCCTATCATTTCATCTGTAAACATTTAGTATGTAGTTTTAAAAGATAAAAATTCTTTTATACAACATAAACATGATACCATTATCAGACTATAAAAACGAACATTATCTCTTTAATATCAAGCAGCATCCAGCCATCTGCCGGTTTTTACTCAGCAATCTTACGGATTTCATCAGACTGATGAAAATTGAACATTCCCTGCATTGCTTCGGGAACTGTGTGACCCCCCCATACCCAGTGCCCCAAGGCAAGGATGCTTCAGAATCAGATGCACAAAAGTTCTTTCAAGGACTTGAGATTGAACTCATGTGTCAAAACCTCCCCGGCTGTGGAGACGGGGTTAGATTCTCCAGCACTGTTGACTTTCGTCTGGATGTTTATCCATTCATTTTTCAGACCTCCACTCGCTTGTTTATCTTGGCCATCCCTTTCCAGCCTGAGACTTCCCACACCCTGCCATCTGGCACCCTCTCTGGTTTCATTCCCACAGCCCCAGCTCTGAGCAGAAACCTCAGCGGAAGCCCAGATCCTGCAAAAGGTCCCAAGCGCTAGGTCCATGCTTCTGTACCCTTCCTGTAGAAAAGAAGGGGCAAAAGGAATTTCTGGAGAGGATTCTCAAGGTTCATTACCAACAAAGTACAACTCTCTTTATTGTCAACTGATAGAATCATAGGCAATAAATATCTCAGCGACTTGGTTATCTCATTTTGATAAGTTAAGAAATCAAGTTAGAATTGTAAGTGATGGTTCCTTCTTAAAAAAACTCATCCTATCCCTGAGTATTAAACCTGTATCCTTAGATCTATAAATCGCTGTAAGTCAAGACAGCAAATTTTTAGCTACGAGGACTTAAAATTTCTTAAGATTAGCAGAGCACTTTTGATGGTAAAGGAAGTTTTAAATTAACCCCATGCAAACTGAAGCAGCCCATTTGCTGGTTTCTGGCCAATGAGTCTCACCATTTCCTAAAACTGTCTTCCTCTTTCCTGCTCTCTTGGGAATTGACCCCCCACTTGTCCAATCTACCAGTTCTCGAAGACTCTACTGACCACTCAGGCCAAAAATGCTTCTCTCTCTGAACTTCAAGAGTGTTCACCACCAGATGTGTCTAACAGCTCCTGAAAACACCCCTGACTGCATGCTGGGTGCTGCGCTTTGTCCTTAATACATTATCTCATTTACCTCCAATGTATTGTCGAAATTCAACAGTTACAGGAGGAAAGACATCATTTTATGAATGAGGAGAACAAGGACAATATTAGGTAAGCACCAGTATCACGGGGGCCCTAAATGACAGAGCTGGGTTAGACGGTTCAGAGGACCTCCACTCAATCTTTAAGCTGCATTACCTTAAAAAAAAAATTCTTTTCCACCTTGTGTTATGTACATTTGTATGTATCACGTCTCCTCCTTGACACTGTCTGTGTGTCTAGCACAGTATCTGGCAAATGTCGGTGCTTGATGCTTGATCAATGTCAGCTGTCCCTACTGCTGTTGTTATTACCAACCATTATGTACCATGTGGCCTAGAACAGTTTCACTTCCATGCTGCGTGCTGCTGTAGATACAGAAGCAGGACGGTCTGGCCTCCTTGTCACCAGATGTAGCAGACAACAATACGGATGCAATACTGGGACATACTCATACTAAGAAGGTATTTGTTGCTTCTCTGAAATTCAAATTTAACTGGGCAGCCTGTATTTTATCTGGCAAGCCTCGCCGAGGGACTTAAGAGCAATCAGGAGCAAGGACCGCAGCGCTATGGGGCATAAAGAGGGCTTCCTGCTAAGCCATCTGGTGCTGATTAGCAGTGGTGCAGGAGTTCTGGAAAGGGAAGGCACAGCGGTGCTGGGCAGCCACAGAGGGCTTCATGGAGGAGATGGGGTTCTCATATCAGGTGGAAGGGGGACTTTAAGGGCATCTAGGCCATAGAGAGGATTAATGGAAGTGGCCATAGAAACCACGTGGCTTCTAAAGTATGCTTATTGTAGAAATAAATTCAAAGAACAGAACTGGAAAAAAAAAAAAGGATACCCCAAAAAAGTAGTTTTTGAAAGTATGTAGGACAGGGAATGGTTTGCAACATTAATCCCACTTGGTCCAATAGCATATAGTTCCCGCAAGACCAGAGGTGTCCACATTCCTGGTCTCTTGTTAGGGGAAGTGGAATAAGCCCAGCTCTGACATCTGAGGCCCACTAGACTCCAGAGAAAAGTGGCTGAGATGTGTTGAAGAATGGGCAAAGTCAGAGCTTAGCTGGGGAACAAAAAATGGACCATAACTGCTATCTTGGAGAGATGCAACATCTCAACCCTTCCAAACAAAGGTGTGGCCGTACTCCCCTCCTGCAGAGACAGTAAGTCATACACATCAGGTGATGCATCGCACGGGGCCAGAGCAGTTACTCGGTGCCTTTTTGTGTCAGGCACGGTAAATACATAATTTAATTCTCACAAGAGTCCTATTTTGTATTGTAATCTCCATTTTATAGAGGAGGAAATTGAGGTTCAGAGAACTCATCCAGCTAGCAAGTGGCAGAGCCAGGATTCATGTTTGGGCCTGCTAGATTTCAAACCCTGTTTCTTTCTCCTCCACCGTTCTGACCTGGGCCAATTCTCTGCCAGTCATTTTTAAGGAAACATGCTTGTTGTCCTCCATTTAAGGGGAAATGACTGCATTTTCATCCCAGGTGATGACTTTCTTTTGGTTCAGGTTGGCATCTGGAGTATTCCTGGGTGCTGGGGGCTTCCTTCCAACAGGCTGTGTGCCTTCATTCCCATCCTTGTGCCTTGGGGAGGAAAAATTCTCCCCAGTGCTCTCACCTGGTTACTTCAGGCATCTTTTGCTGGAATGCTAGGTGGGTCCTCAGTGCCACTAAACCCCACTAAGAGGCCTCAGTCTGAGTAGTGACTCTGGAGGCCTCTCCCCAGACCCTCTGTATGCAGTGTCTCCATCAAAGAAAGGTGAGGGATAAAAATGCATCTAATTAAAATAACTTTCCAGGTGCAGGGAACAAAATCCTGGCAGATTATAGGTCAGGGTGGGTAAGCCACGAGTTTTTGCAGATTTCTAGAAAGAGTCCACGTATGACACAGAGTAGAGGGAGAGAGTCTTGCAACCATTAGGAGCCAAATGTTGGAGTTGAAGGGCTATGAAAACAATCTAATTTATTGGAACATGTTTTTCTAGCAGCTTCGAGGTAGAGCTGTGATTGCCTCCTACAGGGATTTGTGACCTCATCCTTTCTCCCCCACCCTCCCCAACTGTAACTGTAGGGTTTTCCCGTTATAACCTAACATATGGTTTGCAGCAGGAAGTGCCAAATCCCAGGAATGAGTAGAGGCTCAGGTTTCAGACTGGAGAGAGACTCAGGTGAGCTACAAGGAAGGGCCTTTGTTTCCTATGAAAACAGAGTTGAAAAGAGAGTTCTTAGTGACCCCTTGGTTTGGAATGAGGTAATTAATTCTCCAGAAACTCCCTCTAGTTTCCTGGACAACAAAAATCAATGTTTTGTTGCTAGAAAACCTGGGAATAATAAATCGGTTTAAATTACAGGTTTTCTTTTTTTTTTTGTTAGTGATTTCCTTCCTACCAACCCAAAATGTAAAACAAAGCAAAGAAAAAAACCCCAAACACACACACACACACACACACACACACACATGCACACACACACATGCACGCACGCACACATGCACACACACGCACACACACGCGCACACACACACACACACACACATGCACACACGCACGCACGCACGCGCACACACACACACGCACGCACACACACACCCTAACTCCCTCTTCACCCTTTGATTCACCCTCATTCTTTCTAAAAATTCGACGTTTGGTGCTGTGTGAATATTATCATGTTCCAGAAGATAGGAAACATCAAAGGTGGATCAAATCTCAAGCGTAATTGTACACAGAACAAGAAAATCTTTGACTATTCTTCAGGCCAAAGATTCTCACTCTGAGTTGGGTGACGGTAAGTTTAGCATATCCAAATTCCTGAGGGTGTCCAGGGGAGGAAACCAGTATGAGCTTTTTGTTCTCAAAAAGCATGAGGATTAAAGAAAAAATAAAAAGACCAAGAAACTGGCTTAGGCTGCTTTGGCTTTTTTTTCCATTTCAAAACCAACTAAGTAAAGTTTTGATTTTTAATGACCAATTTAAGAACTATGTAAATGGTGTGGTCTTCTTGGAAATCCTAGTCATGGCACTTCCTGAACTCCTGGTTGAAATCAAAGCCTATTCTTCCCCCCTGCTTCTCACTGCATGGCCTGAGAACACAGACTCCAGAACGAAACTGCCTGGCCCTCCCACCTTCCACAGCTCATCAAATTTAAGATGTTTATTGACTGTAAGACACATCATTGTTTTAAACATCACTAAGAAAGAAAAAAAAGCTGCCAATTAAATGAGAACACAGTGCGCATGCAAAATCAGTTGTAGGTCATGTCCTAATTTCAATGGGGCTAACATGTAACCACAATTTGTTTTAGAATTGATGAACTATGACCCTTATTTCGGGAATGTAGTCTTCTAACTTAACCTCTCTCTGTTTCATTTTCACAGTTAAAAAATGAGAGAATTGGGGCACCTGGGTGGCTCAGTTGGTTAAGCGACTGCTTTCGGCTCAGGTCATGATCCCGGAGACCTGGGATCGAGTCCTGCATTGGGCTCCCTGCTCGGCGGGAAGCCTGCTTCTCCCTCTCTCCCTCCCCTTGCTTGTGTTCCCTCTCTGGCTGTGTTTCTCTCTGTCAAATAAATAAAATCTTTAAAAAAAATGAGAGAATTGATGATATCTACTTCACCGAGTGGTTGTGAGGATTTAATGAGGTGGTCAATGTAAAATGCTCAGGACATTCCTTGGCACATAGCACTGAATCAGCTATCATAATTCTTTAATAGACACCACTTAAATTGACAAATATTTTCTCCAGTCAGTGTGGAGATCTTCATGCTGTTATTTCTGCTAAGGGGAAAAAAAACCCAGCAAGGTAACACCCACACATTACAAACCGTGATTTTAGAGAAATCACAGCAAGCCAAATTGGGAGAATGGTAGCAGATCATTCCTCTCTGCCTTAGTCTCTGAGTGATTTCTTCAAGTACACCCTGGTTCCCACAGAAAAGTTCCTGGCGTGTCTGATAATTGTTCTGTTGTGGAAAGGGTTTCTGCATTCATGATGCTCTTGTGGGTTATTTTTGCCAATATTTTTTGTGGCTCTGAGCACTTGCTGGAGGCACCAAGGCTATAGGAGGATTGTAACCTCAGAGGGATGCCAGGCAGGGTCTGATGCAAACAATCCATGCTGTGCACGGACCAGATGGTTCCACGTAGCAAGCCTGGTTATTTCATTCACAAAGAGTCAGAAGCAAGCTGATTTCACCATTTTAGCCCTAGAAAATTGGAAATGTAAACCACCCTATCTTGACAAGCAGGCCCATGTTTTTGATGAAACTCATTTTTGCAAATAGATGAACATAGGTGCAAATGCGAATTCCCAGAGTAACTGCTGCTTAGATGAGGTTGACTTAGAATTAAAACCGTAAAGGCAAGGCTCCAAGTCCACATATGTTTTCCAGACTCTTGGAAACTCTTGCATTTTGTTGTTGTCCTTAGCCTCTGCTACCCCTAACTTCCTCCTGAAGTTATTGAAGAAATAGCTATTTGGACGATTAGAACGTGATCTAGCTGGCTCTCATTTAAAGGCATATGTCTGTTTTTACACCCAACCAAGTTTGATCAAAAAAGAAACTATGTGGGTGTTGGCGGTGGGGCTCAGGATGCCAAGCTCCAGAATTTGAGAAAAAACGCTGGACTGGGATTGAGGAGACCTAAGAGATCCATGCTTCTCTTTTGGATGATGCAAGGGTCACTCTTCACCACTGTGTGTGTGAGATTTTTTTGTTTGTTTGTTTGTTTTGTTTGTTTTTTGTTTTTTGATTCCTCATCTATAGTGTTTCTTCTAGCCTTAAATCTCTGTGTCGGAAGGAACTTAGTAAGCATCCGGTCCTGTTGGGTGTCATTAAACAGCATGTGATGTTTAATTTTATGTGTCAGCTGGCTAGGCTATGGTGCCCAGGAGTTTGGACAAACACTACTTTCAATGTTGCCAGGAAGATGCTTTGTAGACATGGTTAACAGGGTCGGTCGACTTCAAATAAAGCAGATGACTCTCCATCATGTGGGCGGATCTCATTTAATCATTTCAAGGTCTCAAAGGCAAAGGCCTAGGATTCCTGGAGAGGGAGGATTCTGCCTCAAGACCAACAAGAATGTCTCCTGGATTGAGAGCCCATTGGCCTTTCCTGCGTGTTTCACACTCAAGCCTGCAGCTCTAGAATGTCCAGGCTACTGACTCTCTCGGCACATTTCAGCCTTGTCAGCCCCCACAATTGCACAGGCCGATTTCTGAAAATTCTTCTCCCTCTCTCATTATATACATACTCTGCTGAACAATTTGCCCTGACTTACCTTGCACTTGACCTCCCCACCTGACCTTCTCAGCTTCCAACTTATTTTTCAGCACATGAACTAGCCTCACCTCTACATCTCTAGCTTTAACCTGTTTTTCTCCTAGATGACCATGATTTAAACTTTCTTTTTGGCCTACCTAATGTTTATTTCCTGAGTCAAACTTTCTCTGATCTGCTGCCAATCCTGAGTCCCCATCAATCGACTCCGAGGAAGGACCTGGACACATCTGACTGAGCTCAGCTAGGTATACGCAGGACTGCCCGCCCACTGACCGCCTCCTGGGACTCTGGCTTTTTCTGCTTCAGTGGAGTAAAAATTTTCATCCTACGTACCTCTGCTCGGAAACCAGATTGGTTGCACGATGTTCCTGTACTTTCACAAAGGGTTAAAGAGAATCCGGACACATTTCCATCTCCTGGGTGATGTGTTTCTTATTTGTGTCACAGGAGATAAGTGGTTATAGGAGTAGGTGTTTGTTAATTAAAAGAGACTGTGTATCATGTTTTTCACTTATTCACAAGGGAGATTCTAGAGAGTCAGTATGGTTACTTGTGCTGGGTGGGTGTATATGTGCGTGTGTAAAGCTATTTTGCAGCAAATGTTTGCAAGGGTCTTAGAGATCTGTGGAGGGAGGTTGCTTGGCCAATGCCAAAAATCGTTAGAAATACACGCTTTGCTAACCTACTCCAGAAGACTCTTATCATACAATCAGTGTTTGCCTTCATCAGGGGCACCTCGCGGGATGTCTACGGTATATTATGACTTCAATGCTCTGCCCATCTGCCAAGGTCTACAGAGTCCTATCTATGGTCTGTCTGCTATGTACTGAGGACAATGAGATATTTTGCTTTTCCTTGCACTCCAGTGGAATTAGGCTGAGTTTATGTTATATAACACCGCTGTCTCACTCCGTAATGAGCAACTTCTAAGGAGGAGGCAGCAGGGGGAACAAAGCCACCTGCCCTTTGCCAACCCTTCCATGCTCTGCCAATGCACCTGCAGAGAACTCGGAGGGCTCGTCCTGGAAGAGAGACTGCTTATTATGTTTCATTGTGTAGATGACACAGGGCCTTTCCAGGACAGGCCGGACTGAAAAAAATCTCTGCTTTGTTTCTTGGCCAGGTTTTATCCAAGGTCTCCTAGGGCTGAGGGATGATTAAGCAGCTGCCTTGTTGAACCCTTGCCTTTCACATTCACCTGCTTTGAGAAATTCGATCGGCTCAGACAGAGCCATGAAATATTCAAAGGAAGCTCCCAGTGATCGGTGATTCAATAGGTTTGTAGGGTTAAATTGGGAAGTGTCACATGTTGGTCACGCTTCAGTTGTGCTTGTCCACAGTTCAAGTCTGACCCATTGGTGGGCTAAGTGAGACTGAATTTTTGTTACTATTCTTAAGTGTAAGATAAACATCGCTTTCTAGCCCACTCCCTGCCACTGCTAGGGTGGGGGAGGTTATCATTTGGGGCCTTTTCTGTGAAGACAGAAACTGGGTTCAAATTGGTTCAAATGAAAAAGAAAATGTATCAGATCAACTAACTAAACAGTCCAAGGCTCGGTTGGTTTCAAGAATGGCTGGATTCATGGCTTCAAATTAGGTCAACGGGACTTGGTTTCTCGCCATCTCTAGGCTCTGCCTTCTGTTTGATTGGCTTATTTTCAGCGGTCATGTGGTGGGCCCCAGCAGTTCCAGACTCCCCCTTGTGGTGGTAAGATGGCTGCAATAATTCCAGCCTCCCCAGTATAAAGCTGGTGTCAGCAAACTTTTTCTGTAAATTTGCCAAATAGCAACTACTTTAGGGTTTGTGGGCCATATAGTTTCAGGTGCAGACACTCAGTTCTACTCTTAGAGTGTGGAAGCACCATAGATAGTATGTGAATAAATGAGCAGGCTGTGTTCCAATAAAACTTTATTTAAAAAACAGGTAATGGCCTGGATTTGGCTTGACAGCTATAGTTTGTGGATCCCTGGAACTATACGGTTGGTATTGGAACATGGCTGCTAAGGAGGGAATCTAAGAATGCAGTATAGGCTTGTCTTGTCCCTGGAACACAACTAGACACCTATCAAAGCTTTCTGAATACCCATGAAATTGACCTGAGGACTGACAGAACAAACTCCACAACTAGAGTAAGAGAAGAGGCCACATCAAGGAAGGTAGGAAGTGTGGAGATGTGGTGTAGGGGAGAAATGGAAGATCGCTGCTCAGCCAGGAACTAATCTCCTATTTTCCCTATAATAGGGTATGGCCACATGACTGAGTGCTAGCCAGTAGAACACAGGTGGAAGTTATGTGGAGCATTTCTGGGTCATACCTTTCAATAGGCAAGTATGACCCTTCAGGGTGTCTTTACCCTCTGAGACTGGTTGCATATAATGAGAAAGTTCTGGGGTGGGGCGGGGTGGAGGGGTGGGCAGAGCTTCAGGACAAAGGAATCTGATTCCTGAATTGCTGTGCAGGGGAGTCACCCAACAACCAGGAACAACTGCCTCAGACTGTTATGAAAGGGGAAATGAATTTCTATTTTGCTCAAGTCATTATACATTTTGGGCCTATTTTTTTTTAAAGATTTTTATTTACTTATTTGTCAGAGAGCAAGAGAGAGAACACAAGCAGGCAGAGTAGCAGGCAGAGGCAGAGGGAAAAGTCGGCTCCTTGCTGCCAAGCAAGGAGCCCGATGCAGGGCTTGATCCCAGGACCCTGGTATCATGACCTGAGCCAAAAGCAGCCACTTAACTGACTGAGCCACCCAGGTGTCCCATATTTTGGGTCTATTTTTAACAGCGGTTTAACTACCTTAAGTAATACAGAAATTAGTGTTAAAGAGGGAGTGCTAACCTAAGAAACACCTAAAATATGAGCACTTAATAACTGTGCCATGTGAGACAAGAAAATAGAGTAAGCTGCTAAAATGGTGACCCATGTTATGCACTCAAAATCCTTGTTAAAACTGTTGCCCGTGATCATTTGGAAGGCAGAACCAAGAGGAGCCTATAGCTCTAAGGGAAGCCATTCGAAAGAGATAGAATGTTAGTGTGTGTTAGAGTTGAGTTCCTTGCTATTTATAACAAATTACACTGCTAGAAAAATATGGACCCTGGCAATAACTGACCAGTTTATAAGCATAAAAGAAAGGAATGAAGACAGCCCCCAAATCTGGAAAAGACTATTGATTCTGGAGCCCAAAAGGAAAGAAATAAGGCTAGAAGAAAAAAAAATTAAACCCAAGACTTAGAGAGGACAAAAACCCATGAAGAATTCTCTGTTAAATATAGCGACTCAGCCCTTGCAGCAAAAATCAGATTAAAGGTGTAGTTTTCCACTCAAGTCTATCATTGAGATGGCCTCAAGGTACCTGCCATTAAGTTGAGAGAAACTATGAAGAATAGGGGGAAAATGATTTATGTTTCAGCACTATGTCCAAGAAAAAATTCTGAGTGTGGTTGCTGGCACTTGGAATTCAATGGAAGCAAATAAATGAGAAGCTTACTAAGTTTTGGAGGGAATCATATTACTAAAGAAGTCACAAGCTGGGATGAAATAATCTTTATTGGGTCAAGCTTACCCTTTGTTTATAAATTTCATGAGAAGAAATTGGGCTATTGAAGGCTGTACAGTCTTCAACAAATATACTTTGGAAGTGGCCAAAAAGGATAGTGGATGGGGAAGGATATTCAGGAGGATGAAGTAAGGGGCCCTGGAGAAAAACAGACAATAAAATCCTCCCAGAGAGCAGATTAAAAGATTAAGCAATGTACCTATCCCTTCTTACCAAGCAGAGCGGCTTCATACTGCCCACCTAGCAGGATCCCATCATGCTGTTAACCAAAAACTCTTTCCCATTCTTCCTATTTCTGAATGAGAGTCTTACTGCAGTTATCAAGTCCCTGTTCCCCCATGGCATAGTGGATGTGAGTTAGTGGAGTGGATAACTGGTCTTTTAGTTAATAAATTGTGGGACCATGAGGAGCCACATGTAGGACTGGTTGAGAAGGTACTGTGTTCTCAAGAGTCCCAGACTCTGAGGTAGTTGTAGTGATTGAATGGAGATGTGCCTTGTCTTCCTTGAGGAGGGCATGGGTGTAGCTTCTCTATATGGGAAGAAGGGTGCAAATGGACAGCTCTGTCCGGAAGGGCAGACTCTGATAGATTGACAGCTGCTTACTAAAAATCCGTTTCTCTTCTTCCTGAATACACAGCTAGACCACAATTCCCAGGTTACACATGCAGTTAGATGTGTCTCTACGAGTGAGTTCTAACCAACAGAGTGTGAGTGGAAGTGATACAGGCCATTTCCAGGGCAAGAAGTTTGTGTATCCCCTCGTTGCTTCATCCCCCTTCTGCCGGCTGGACATAGATTATGTTGAAGTCGTGGACCCTACGGGATAGTACGGCCACAAGTTGGAACGAGCCTGAGTTTCTGAATCATCACGTGGAAAAGAGCGGTCTTCAAACTGTTGAGTAAGTGAAAAATAAATGATAGTCTTTGAGCAATTAGAAGTGTGTACTTGTTACCACAGCTTAGCCTACTTAATTAATACAAGAAGAAACATGGTCTTTCTATGTGTCTGCTTAAACCTTTGTCTCTCTTAAACCAGAGTCTGGCTTTCATTGCTCTGCTGTATGTAACCCAGATGTTAACTGGAATTTCCTTTTTTCTTGAGTTCTAGGTAAAACTAGAATAAACTCTCAATTCCTTGTCCTATGGGTATCCCAAGCCTTTTTCACAATGTCTCTGAATGCCCAATGGATCTTATGGATTCCTTTCTCTCTTGAGTTCTTCAGCTTACATGGTCTTTGTTCTTTTTCACAGTGACCAGACATGAAACTCAGACCCTTTTCTGACTCACCACACAACCCTCACACACATTATTTACAAGCCATAAAGTTTGTACAGAGGAGGCAGAGAGGAAGAAATAGAGGAAGAACTTACAACTCTGATGGTGCTAACCTTAAGCAAAACTATAGGTGTTGCCATTCTTAAGTCACGCACTACTTCACTTCACCTCTTGAACTTCTCTCTTTAGGTTTCACTTTTCTCTCTCCTTCCTCTTATACCTGGAACCACACAAAAGCTCTTGGGTACTATGGTCAATCAACAATCTGTCACTCTGGAAATACTAATAATGAGATGTCTTCTCAAACCAATACTTGGAAGGGAGGCAACATCCCGTGTAGGGTGGACAGGGGAAAGCAAAGGATGAGACTCACACTCGTCCTCTGTTGTCCTCTTGAGCAATTCCGCTCCTGCCCCAAACATGCACAGCTCCCTAAGTAAAAGAAGAGAATTCTGTTGACCTTGACCCACCATCCTAGGAAGTTATTTTAAAACCAATGATCTGTTTTGTACATCCATGCTCTGGTGACTCATCCCAACCCATGCAGATAAGTAAAATATCTGTTACAAACATACCCTTCTCTTTCTGAAAGAAGTTTTGATAACCCCAAATGTTCCATTTTCTTCACGTTTCCAGTGGTATTTTTATGTGAGGTTTCACTGCTACTTATTGGCATTCCAGGCAGTGGCCTACCAACTTCCCCCTAATACAGCATTGTTCAATTCTTTCTCCATTTTAGGAGAAACACAAGAAATATTCCTCTTTGTCTCTAGTAGTATGGTTTCCTTCCTCTCTTGATGTCTCAGCGCAAACTTTTGTTTCTTATTGAAAGAGTCCATAAGTAGCTTATCAAGGTACTTTCCCATATAGAGATAATTCTTTCCCTAAAATGAATTCTGGCTCTAGCTTATAATATAAAAATGTTCTTCACATTGTTTTACATGGAAATGATAGAATATGGCCATTTTATCCCTGGAATGAATTAACGTCCAGCTCCAGCAGGGTTGTCATGTACGGTTGTACATTGTGTATCCTAAGCAACTCTAGGGGCACCTTTCACATTATGCTGTATGTGACTGACAATCCTTAACATTGTGTAACTCTAGGTTGCAGCCTTGTGTCAAGGACTGCCCATCATCTAACTATCATCTCAGTGGCCTAGTTTCAAATTCCTGGGAGAAACTATTGTCCATTTTGAATCAGTTGTCCCTTCCTGTCCAATGAGATATACCCAGAATAGAAACAACATGTTATAGGCACATGGATCTAAAGTTTCATTCCTTTCAGGGAGCCTTCCTGGGGGGAGTTGGAAACAGTTCTCAGAGAAGGGGTTTTATGGGAAGGGTATATATCTCAGAACATGGCATTTACTGGAGAGCCTGGGTGGCTCAGTTGGTTAAGTGTCTGCTTTTGGCTCAGGTCATGATGCTAGGGTCCTGGGATTGAGTCCTGTGTAGGGCTCCCTGCTGAGCAGGGAGCCTGATTCTCCCTCTCTCTCTGCCCCTCCCCCTGCTTGTAGTCTCTCTCTCTCTCTCCCTCTGTTGAATAAATAAGAAAAAAAAAAAAAAGAACATGGCACTTACTGAAAGATTTTGGCATTGGCATTGCCAAAGGCCAATGATAGAAAATAATAAGTAGTCAAAGGGTGCATATAAATATAATCAAGCCAATGTTTTTAAACCGTGAGCTGTGACCCATTAACCAGGTGCAAAGTCAACTTACTAGTCACATTTTTTAAGAAACATAAAAATGAGGTTAAAGAGATAAGAAAACAACAGTAAGCAAGCCATTTAGCAAAGGTAAACATTGTTTTGTGAAAATAAAAAGCTTCTACACAGCAAAGGAAACAGTCAACAAAACAAAGAGGCAACCCACAGAATGGGAGAAGATATTTGCAAATGACACTACAAAGGGTCTGATACCCAAGATCTTCAAAGAACTCCTCAAACTTAAAACCCCCCCAAAAAGATAATCACATCAAAAAATGGGCAGAAAACATGAACAGACACTTCTCCATGGAAGGCATACAAATGGCTAGCAGACACAAGAAAAAATGCTCATCATCATTAGCCGTCAGGGAAATTCAAATCAAAACCACATTGAGAAACCACCTTACACCAGTTAGAATGGTGAAAATTAACAGGACAGGAAACAACAAGTGTTGGAGAGGCTGTGGAGAAAGGGGAACCCTCTTATACTGTTGGTGGGAATGCAAGTTGGTGCAGCCACTTTGGAAAACAGTGTGGAGATTCCTCAAAAAATTAAAAATAGAGCTACCCTATGACCCTGCAATTGCACTACGAGGTATTTACCCCAAAGATACAGATGCAGTGAAAAGAAGGGCCATAGGTATCCCAATTTCATAGCAGTAATTAATGGCCACAATCACCAAACTATGGAAAGAACCAAGGTGCCCTTCAACAGACAAATGGTTAAAGAAGATGTGGTCCATATATATAATGGAATATTATGCCTCCATCAGAAAGGATGAATACCCAACTTCTGTAGCAACATGGATGGGACTGAAAGAGCTTATGCTGAGTGAAATAAGCCAAGCAGAGAAAGTCAACTATGATATGGTTTCACTTACTTGTGGAACATAAGGAGTAACATGGAGGACATTAGGAGAAGAAAAAGAAATGGGAACTGAGGTAAATCAGAGAGGGAGATGAAGCATGAGAGATTTTGGACTCTGAGAAACAAACCGAGGGTTTTGGAAGGGAGAGGGGTGGGAGGATGGGTAAGCTTAATGGTGGGTATTAAGGAGGGCACATATTGCATGGAGCACTGGGTGTGGTGCATAAACAACGAATCTTGGAACACTGAAAAAATAAATTATTATAAAAAATAAAAATTAAAAAAAGACATTGTTCTGTGAAGTTATGTTTTAGTCATTTATTTGTATATGGGATCAGTATATACAGTGTGGATCGTGTTACAAAAGGATCTAATGCCAAACCAAAGTCCAAACCAGTGACCCTCCTTCCTACCTGCTGGCCCACAGGTTTGATGTAGACCCTGAGGACATTTATCTCAGAGGGTCTTGCTGGGCCTTGCCTTCCCAACTGTTCCTGCCTGATCTTAGCTGACCCTTGATTTTGTATCTGATTCTTGCTCCCCATTCATTCAGGTCTCAGACTTCCTCTTGGCTCCATGCTCAGGCCCAGCCCTGGGAAGTCCACCCCGGTTAGACTCCCCAGCATTCCAGGAAGGGGAGGTTGGATGAATGACAGTTCCTTGCAGAAGAAATGGTCTTAAGTTCTTCCTTAAGCATAGAGAGGTGGTACTATATCATAAGACTCCACCCTTCCCACCCCAAAGTCATAACTGACTACCGCAGTGGTGAACACTTATCCTAAAGGCAGCTAGTCCACTGCTGCCTGGCCAGCAGGCTAGGTAGGCTGGTATAAAAATTGTGCACAAGGGGATTAATAGTGATTAAGTAAACTAAACAGATGTTTTCTCTCAGGGCTTTGAACTCAGAGAAAGTGAGTTAGTTGGTAGGAGGAACACACCTGACCCTACCTCCTGTGTCTGACGACCATGAAAATCTCTAGATACTGAAGTTTGCTGGGACCAGCCTGGAACTAGGGTCCCTGTGTCTGTGCTACTGTCTGTGCATCTGAGATCTTGGTTCTGGATCTTTGGTTCTGGAATCTTCCTGTCCCTACTATCTCAGTGCCCAGCTCAGTGCATGTACTTGCCAGAAGGTCAATGGACGCATGAACAAATGTCCTTCATCTCTTTTGGGTTGAGGTGCTTGTGTCTGAGGAGTTAGAAACGCTGCCTGTGGGTTCTGGCTCTGCCCCTCCTGTCCACGTAACCTTGGACAAGTTACTCGATTCCTCTAAGCTTCTATTTTTTCCTCTAGAAAATGAGGGTGGTATTACCTGCTTCTTAGGCTGTTGTGAAGTTTAAAATAGGAGCTGAAGGAAAGCCTGCACATAACAAGCCCTCTAAAACATTTAGTGTATCTGAGTACAGGGAAGTTTTTTATATGACAGTTGCTCTTTGTAAGACCTCTTGTAAGTCAAAACCAAACAAACATCATGATCCTAGGCTCCTCCTAACAAAGGACGGAGGCCTTTTATGTTGGCCAGATGGCAAGAGAATAAGCAGAGTTTCCAATTCACTGGATCTCTGGTTAAAAATTTTGCAATTTTCAATGAATTCTTAATTTTGGAGTATTTGTATTTTCAGCATTTTGAAAACGAGTCTTTATTATCACTTTTACATTACATACTTTTAAATAGGCCCCAATCAAATTTGCTTAAAATGCTCTGAACTTCATGATTTGAGAGAGAAGAAACTGAAAAATGCACTTTGTGATGCAAAATGTCTCATTCTTTGTGGTCCCACACAGCTGCGTGTTCCCGCATTGCATCAGCCTCTAGATCTGCTCAGCATTCACTCTAGAATTTTTTTCAATGTCATAACAGTGTGCTTTCAAAATAATATGCCTGTGCACCCCCATCCCCAAGCGTGTAATATTGTCAGGATGTTTTATCTGGTGCCATATATCTTGCACATGATGAATCCATTTCCCCAAACAAACCATCACACATGTCCACACTGTCTATAAATTTTGAATCCTGACATCTACGTTATTACCATCTGACATTTGGATTGGCCTGAGTTGGGCATAATCAAGGGGGCAATGTTTTCAAGGAAGGATGGAGATGTCACTCTTTTCTTCCTGATGGGTCCCCTCTGCAGAAAATGACGTCAGGAACATACAAGACTTAGGTCCCCTGGGGTAAGCTGCAGATGCTCCCTGCAGGGGACCAGGAGATTAAGCAGGCCCGTCTGTAATCATCCCCACTCCAGGGGTGATAACAAGGTCATTCTGTACTTAGGTTTGGCTTTATAGTAATACATCTGGCATCGATAGAGTTTCCTTCTTTCCAGAGTGCTTTCCTCTTTATGATCTCATTTTGCCTTCACAGAATGAGGAAAGATTGCTGGTTAGAATGAGCAAATCTGAGTTCTTCCTGCTCTGTGGCTGGGCAGGTCCCTGTGTCTTTCTCAAGTTCAGTTTCTTCGTCTGTCAAGTGGTATCATAATTTCTGTTGAGTGCGTAGGGTTGTGTAAAGTGCAAATGTACCCGGATGTTGAGCAGGAAAGTGCTTTCGGAAATCCAAAGAGCTGTGATGATAAAAGTCATTTATACAATCTGGAAGGAATCTTAAGCAATAACACAGTAAAGAGGTTTTTAGTCATTGTCTTGTGGAGACCCTCAGATGAATCGTGGTCAAGAACAGGACACATTACTCCGGCAGGCTCAGATTTTTGGTCTCTCTTCAAGAGGCACCTAAACCGTACATCAGTTGCCATTGCTGGTGTTGGCTCTTTGTCACTCAAGAAACATATCAAAAGGTAAGCAAGAGAGATGTTATTGGGGCACCTGGGTGGCTCAGAGGGTTAAGCCTCTGCCTTTCAGTTCAGGTCATGATCTCAGGGTCCTGGGATGGAGGCCCACATCGGGCTCTCTGCTCAGTGGAGAGCCTGCTTCCCCTCTCTTTCTCTGCCTGCCTCTCTGCCTATCTGTGATCTCTCTCTGTCAAGTAAATAAATAAAATCCTTTTTTAAAAAAGAGAGAGATGTTATTATGGGGGTAACTTTGATTTCATTTAATTTATTTTCCAAAAATACAAACTTAGGATCCTTATATATAATAAAACATTGACCCAAAGCTACTTTAACAACAGATAAAATCTATGGATCTTACGTAATAAAAGAATGTCCTGGTGCAGCTGCTTCAGTTATGGCTGGATCCAGGGGCTCAAATGGTTTCATCAAGACTTAGACTATCCATCTCTAGATTCTGCTTTTCTTTGTATTGACATTTTCAGACAGAGTCTCTTCATGAGTGATAAATGGCTGTTGGCAGGCTTAGGCTTGTGTTTGCAAAGCTTAGCACCCTCTGTGAAAACGGGGCTTTATTTTCCCAGTAGTACCAGCATGAGTCCTAGGATTAAGACTTGTTGGGATGACTTGGAAGCAGTGCCTCCTCTTCCTGAATCAACCCTAGGTTTGGGTCAATGGGATGTGCTGACTGACGGGAACTGTATTTTCTCTCTCTCCACCATGGGGAATGGGGGATGGAATTAGGTTAGCTTTATCTGAACCACATAGTCAAACAGTGAACATGTGATATCCTCCAAAGGGAAATAAGTTGAAGGGCTGTTACCAGAAACCAGGAGAACAGAGACTGAGTGGGCAAAACTAACAGATGTTCCTTATTGTAAATGTGGTACTTAGACAGTTGTTTGTAAGAAATTACTTAAAACTCACATTATAATTGGTTGTGATTTACCAGTGTGTTAAAAAAGTGTGATTGAAAACCTCTATCTAGTTTGTCCGTCTCATTTTCCAGATTTTCTTATATCTCGATAAATTTATTTGGGGCATAATGACTTGTTTGTAATTTTGATACCTCATTAGAGGTTTTCTTAATGCAAGCAGCCAACCTAAGGGGTCTTTTGACAAGTTTCAAAGAAAAAAATGGCCCCGTCCAAAGGTGAAGAGGAGATGACTAAGCATGCTTTCTCTAGATAGCATCTGTACTTCTTGCTGTGGGAACAAACAAAAACAAAAAAAACACAAAAAACCTTATACAACTTAATACCTCTCATTTCCCAACTTTTTCATGTCCTGGGGCAGTAGAAGGAAGTGTAAGCTTTCTTACCTGGATTTAGAGACAAGGAAATTGAAATAGAGAGAGAAAACCAGGCTCATGTGTTAGCAGCGTGGCGAGCTATTTCCATAGTATGACTAGAGGCACTTCGTAAGGCCTGCTATTTCTGGAAACCTCTCAAACTTGCAGTTTTTGCCACTGACTTGCTTTCTTAATGAGATGTGTATAGTTTAACTGGATCGAGGCATTATATTGCCAGGAGGTCAACATATAATGCATTTTTAGGAGTCAGTTCAATTCAACAAATAGTTATTGAAGGCTTATTACTAGTTGTATCACTTAGAGTGCTTTTAGTTGCAAGTAACAGAAAATCCAGATCCAGGAGTCCTAAAATTAAAAGGAATTTTTTGACACATCCAGTGGTAAGGCAGCCTTCAGGTGGGGCTTGATCCTGAAGTTTACCAAAGATCCAGCTTCTTCTCTTTCTCATCGGACTTCCAGGGTTTCTACTTCACCATAAGCCTGCTGTTTTGGGGCACCTGGGTGGCTCAGTCATTAAGCATCTGCTTTTGGCTCAGGTCATGATCCCAGGTGGGATGGAGCCCCGCACTGGGCTCCCTGCTCAGTGCGAAGCCTGCTTCTCCTCTCCCACTCCCCCTGCTTGTGTTCTCTCTTTCGCTGTCTCTCTATCAAATAAATAAATAAAATCTTAAAAAAAAAAAGACTGGCTGTCTTATGATCATAGGATGGCTTCCAGAATGCTCTGAGAGGTTCATGCTGTCTTATTTACATCTGTTAGGATAAAAACAATTGTTCAAGTTTGTAAGGGTGAGGAGTTTTTTTTTTCTTCCCCCAGAGAATATCTCCTCAGATCTCACTAGCTCAAACTGGGCAATGTACTACCTATTCCCAAACCAAAATTTGTGGCCAAGAGGATGGGATACACTGGTAAACCAGGACCACTCTTGGCACTATCTTCCCCAGACACACATGGGCTGGAGGTTGGATGGAGTGGGCAGGGGTCTTCCTGAATGGAAATCTATGTATTTTCAATGGAAAGAAGGGAAATAATGGTAAAATGTATCTTATTAGGCTCTGGCTTTTTTTTTTTTTTTTTTTTTGTGAATAGATGTTATTGAATATTTGTTTTTCTTAAGATTTATTTATTTGACAGACAGGCAGACACAGCGAAAGAGGGAACACAAGCAAGCAGGGGGAGTGCGAGATGGAGAAGCAGGCTTCCTGCCCAGCAGGGAGCCCTGTGCAGGGCTCAATTCCAGGACCTGGGACCATGACCTGAGCCGAAGGCAGACGCTTAATGACTGAGCCACCCAGGCACCCCTACAATGTTACTGAATATTTGTAAATACAGGAGAATCAAACTTCAAGGACAGAGCATATAATTTTAGTTTCGGACTAAAGAGAGAGGGGAAGTGAGGCAGTGGTGGTAGTGACAGGAGGCCACACCCTACAGATCCTGTCTATGAAGGTCAAGGGAGAGAGGGAATAATTCAGAGAAGAGGGAGAAGGCGATATTTTTCCTAAGAGGGGCTTAGAAGGTGAAGAACCTTTTGTATCAGGCCTCTCATCTGTTGGTGCCCTTCTCTCAGGACAGGAAAGGCAAGTGTGGGTGTAGCAGGTGGGGGTGGAGTTTACTAGATGGCAGACCACAGCCTGCAGACCCCAAATACGTCCTCCTCCCTGACTAGGTAGGGACACTTGGCAACCCAGGGTGCCTATCTGTAACACCCCCAGGTACCTTCTTGCTCTTCCTTTGGCTCGCCCAGCCCAGAGACATCTTCCAGTGACAATCCAGGCATCCTGGGGGATAGGGGGGTATCTCCACTCCTCTCCACCTCCCCCCTTCCCCTAAGGGAAGGTGCTGGAGACCCTTCAAACTCCACTCAAGGACCTCCCAGATTGCCTAATGTGTGGAGTACTTGCCACAACATCCAGGCTCCCCAAATTTTCGCCTTTACTCTTCATCTTACAACTCAACCTTTGTTTGCTTCAAAATCCCCATCTGACCTGTGGCAGTGCCTGTGCTTTGGGGGGAAATCTGATAACCATTCTTCAACAGGCCTTAGGCCCTTTATGTCTTCCATCTTCCTGTCTCAGTGGACTCAGAGCCCTTTCTCCTTTTCTGAGAGTTCTCTTCCTCGGGCAGAGCCTAAGGACAAGCTGCAGTCAGAGGGCCCATATCAAGGTCTCGTTGGCCCATCTCCTCTTCCAACCCCTGTTGTTCAGTCAACACTTCAGAGAGCAAGTCTCAACGAGGGTGTTTCTGAGGCTTGGAGAAGGGAAGGGAGAGTTCAAAGCTTTAGAGGAGTGCTACATGGTTCATGCCTCTAGCTAGTACCCAGGGCCACTGAGGCTCTTTCTCCCCCTGCAGCAAAGGAACCATCTCTGCCCTCTGCCTCAGACCCGGGTGTTTACCAGAAGTGGGAGCCACTTCTGAGCTGCAACATGAGGGTCCCAGGAAGTGCAGGAGGCCTCAGAGGAGGTGAGTACTTGGCTAGAGCCAAAGCTGCCCTCGCCTGGGCTCCGGACTCTGGCTTCTCTAACAAGCAGCTTCTTCCTGGAATCTCACCCCACTCCATACCACCCCCTGTAGTGGAGCATCAGCTACTTGGGGTTCCAAGTGCTCTTGGCTTTGAATTTCTCCTTCTTGTTCTGAGTGACAACTGATTTTAGCAGGATACCCCCCTGCTCTGTGCTCAGCACTGTATACCAATAGCCGGGCCACCGAAGTAGCTTTTTCCTACCTTAACTCCCTCCTGTGCTAATGGTCCAGGCCCAAAGGTGGGACTTAGGCAAAGAAAATACTCAGAGAACTAACCAACTTTGTGTTTAGTTCTGGGAGAAGGAAAAAAAAAATCAAGGCAATACAGGGAATCAGCGTAGTCCAGAGCTGCATTGTCTAATACGGTAGCCACTAGCCACATGTGGCTATTTAAGTGTAAATTAATTAAAATGGAGTGTAATGAAAAACTTAGTTTCTGGGTCATCCTCAACATGGTAGGTACTCTGTAACCACCTGTGGCTAGTGGCCACCATATTGGACAGAGCAAAATTGATATTTTTACTTTGCAGAAAGTTCTATTGGGCAGTATTGGCCTAGAGTGATAGAGGCTGACTTAGGAGAATAGGCATGGCTCTGGGTGAGCCTGAAAGGATTGTAGAATTAGACTGAAGAGGAGGGGGAGGGACTACCAGGTAGGAGAAACCATGAAGCTGTGTTCAGAGGTTAGAATGCACCTGGCATTTTTGGGCAACCCCCAGGGTGAGAGGACTAGGTGACGACCACAGTGCTGACCCAATGGAGTCGTTATAAAGGTTTAAGGGGTGATGTTTACAAAGGACATGGCATAGTTCATGGCAAGACAAACGTTACCTATTCATGATGTTATTCTTTATCATACTGAAGCTGTTTGCAGGTTCACTGCCGTTATTATTTCTGCTTCTCTTTTAATTAAAAACATTTTTATGGGGCGCCTGGGTGGCTCAGTTGGTTAAGCGACTGCCTTCGGCTCAGGTCATGATCCCGGAGACCCGGGATCGAGTCCCACATCGGGCTCCCTGCTCGGCGGGAAGCCTGCTTCTCCCTCTCTCACTCCCCCTGCTTGTGTTCCCTCTCTGGCTGTGTTTCTCTCTGTCAAATAAATAAAATCTTTAAAAAATAAAAATAAAAATAAATTTTTATATGATGGATTAATCAATTTTTTCCTTAATGATTTAAGGAAAACTTAAGAAAATTTTCCTTACCCCATGGTAGTCTCCTGTATTTTCTTCTAAAAGTACCTTTAAGTAAAATGTTAATTAAAGTACAATGCGCTTACGGGAAAGTGCGTACATTATAAGACTACAGCTCCTGGAATTGTGGCCCAGTACGGCACTGGTTCCTGAGGTCACACGTTTCAGCATTGGCAGAGCCCGGTCTTCTAAGAGCCAGGGCTCCTTCTCTTTCTAGTTTGTCCTGCTGCTGCCCTGAGCGATCAGTTAGATCCCCATTGCTTTAAACTCTGTGCTGGATCCCAGCCCCCTCACCCCAAGGATTGTTGTTGATGCAGGGAATATGCACCCCTTGGGGCATTTCAACTGTGCCAAGTCCTGGGGCACAAAGGAAGTTCCCTTGGAGGACCTGGAAGGTGGGGCTGGAGCCCAGAGAGAGGGACATTGATGAGGTGGAGGGTAGGACAGGGTCTTGTCCAGCACAGCAGCTTCAAGTTTATAGATTTTTAAAGCCTGTCTGTGGTTGTTAGGTCCTGAGAACCGGTGATCATGACAGACCACAAAATCTTTTAGAGCTTTTTGATCTACAACTTTTTTTTAGTTATTATTACTTAACACCCACATGATTCCAGTTCTTCCTAATTCCAAAGAAAGGAAGAAAGACCTGATTGGTGATGAGGTCATACAATAGAAACTTTTTGTTTTACTCTCTCTCCACTTCAGAGCAGTTCCTGCTTGGCTCTTACTTCCTTAAGCCGCTCCGTAGTTCCTTTGTGCCAGAGAGCTGAGGGAGGGGAGGGGGAAGCCCTGGGGATGGGCTGTTTTTACAGCTGTGTTGAACTCCAACCTGAGAGCCTTCCATCCCACTCCTCACACGCTCTGGCGACTCAGTTGCGGAGGGAAAGGATGTAAATCATGCCCTCCCCCATGTGTTCCGAGCTCATTTGTCTCTGAGCCTCACCCAGGGGCCTCTTAACTTCTGACTATTAAGTACTAAGCTAAAACTGCCCAGAAAGGTAACTCTTCAGCATAACAGTAAGGCCTACCCCTTGGGCCAAGCTCCCCTCCTATCTACAGGTGTGCCTGGCTTTACACAATCAGAGCATTGACAAAACCCCTAGATTGATAGGGCCACACCTGGCCTCACCTCTTCTTCTGGAAGAGGAAACTGCTTTTCTCGTAAGTTCAGTGAACTAGAAGGTCTCCAAGGACTCCAGTTTTGACAGTCATGATTTTATGAAGATATATAGATATCAGATTTTTAAAATGCACTGTGGGAGTTCACCAGTAATAACAGAGCTAACGTTTACTGTGTTCTCTCTGGGCTCCAGATACAGCGCAAGTGTTTCTTGTGTGTTCCTTTGTTTAGTCTTCAGACAGCCTTTCAGGCCACCTATTCTTTTTCCCAATCAGCAATGAGCAATTGATTACAAGAACTGACGTGCTGAGCAGCTGAGCAAACTAGATGGCACTTTCTGGAAGCAAGGGAAGCCCAGTTTGCCGCACCCGAAGTGGTGAAGGACCCCAGCTCACAAAACCACATGCTGTTCCCAGCCTTTCTCCTGTGGGGACTTGTGCTCTGAGGCAACACTGTCGTTTTTTTCTCTTGAAATGTGTGGAAGTCTTACAGCATCTGCAGCTTATTTTGTAAACTTCGGCCAAAAGGAGGTCGTGCTGAGACCCCACAGCCGCCTCCTCGCCCTACTTTTTCAGCACTCTGGGCTCTTCTTTTGATTATCTGCTCCCCTGATAAGCCCTTGAAGCCTGCGAAGACCTCAGTTGCCCACCAGCATCTGTCTGTCTCTCTGTCTGGTGTTTGTCTTTCTATTAACCAGAGCCGTGTGGATCGGGAGCCATCCCACAGCGGGTCTGCTCTGGTTACTGGAACTGTCTCTGGAGAGAAACCTTTGCCACCAATGTTTTCACTGCGTAAGTAACTGGCCTGAAGGCATTCATGTCATAAAAGAAAAAAATAATTGGATGACAGTTCGGTTTCATTTCTCTAGTGATACAGTACTCCCATTTTTTTAATTATATAAATCTTAGCCTTCAGAATGGTCTATACAGTGGTGGGCTTTTGGACCCACATCTCCCAAAGAACTTTAGAACATCGATCAATAGGGCACCTGGGTGGCTCAGTGGATTAAAGCCTCTGCTTTCGGCTCAGGTCATGATCTCAGGGTCCTGGGATCAAGGTCCGCATCTGGTTCTCTGCTCAGCAGGGAGTCTGCTTTCTCCTCTCTCTGCCTGCCTCTCTGCCTACTTGTGATTTCTCTCTCCGTGAAATAAATAAATACAATCTTAAAAAAAAAAAGAACATCGATCAACAGACATGTGATAATATGCCAAGAAGAAATGCCAGTATAGAAGGCTTTCCCAAGAGGGTGGCTCAGCTGGTTAAGCATCTGCCTTTGGCTCAGGTCATGATTCCAGGGTTCTGGGATTGGGGGTCTGCTTCTCCCTCTCCTTTTGCATACTCCCCCCAGCTTGTATGCTCACATACTCTCTCTCTCAAAAACATGAATAAAGGGGCGCCTGGGTGGCTCAGTTGGTTAAGCGACTGCCTTCGGCTCAAGTCATGATCCCGGAGACCGAGGATTGAGACCCGGGATCAAGCCCCACATCGGGCTCCCTGCTCTGCGGGAAGCCTGCTTCTCCATCTCTCACTCCCCCTGCTTGTGTTCCCTCTCTCGCTGTGTTTCTCTCTGTCAAATAAATAAATAAAAATCTTAAAAAAAACCCATAAAATCTTTTTTTTTTTAAAGAAGGCTTTCACAATGCAATACAAAGCTCAGTAACAAATATCCATGCTAGTATTTCTTTTAATGAAGAAAGAAATTTAGTGGAAGAAAAAAAGTGCGATGCTGAATGAAAAGACGAATTAACACACAAAAAGTAATGCTGTAAACAAATACTTTGAAGAAAAGTGCATAGGCACAGTCCACAAAACAGAATCAGTTATTTGTGCAGTATTCCCACGAATCTATACTATATGTTTTGAATATATTTAAAAATTTTGCGTTTTGTAACAGCCTTTTAAATGTTGTTCATTTTTCATGTTTTATTATGTTCTTTTAAATGAATGTCCCTTTTTTATTTTTCATGATTTTATCTTGTATAGTGAAATTGCCTTATGGCCAGTTAATTAATGTGGCAAAAATTCCTGCAGCAAAATGTTAAGGTGAAAGTGCCTAGAACCTTCCTAGAGACAGAAAATGCACTAACACCTTACAGATGTCTCAATTAACTGGATTAAGAGTCCCCAACTCAATACCTTCAGGAACAAGCCAGATAGCCTGGCACATGAAGCCCACTGAGGGGGCACTGGGCACCCCTGCTCAACTCCACCATGTCTAGTTGCAAAATTTTAGCAAGAACCACAGGCTCCATCTTTTTTTTTTTTTTTTTTTTTTTTTAGATTTTATTTATTTATTTATTAGAGACCGAAAGAATGAGAGAGAGAGAAAGTATGAGAGGGGAAGGTCAGGGGGAGAAGCAGACTCCCTCAGCCCCCGCTCAGCAGGGAGCCTGAAATGGGATTCGATTCTGGGACTCTGGGATCATGCCCTTAGCCAAAGGCATCCAGGCACCCCTCACAGGCCCAATATTAATAGATTTTTTTCTTTTTTATTTTTGGTGGTGGGGTGAAATCTCTTCGTTTTTATGTGTTAGCAACTATTTTTTAAAAATCTTAAAATACCATGTGGGATGAGATAAACATATCTTCGGGACAGACTTGGCCCTTGAGTACCCAATTTACAATCTTTGATGGCATTTTTTTTTTTTTAAAGATTCTATCCATTTGACAGAGAGAAACACAGCCAGGGAGGGAACACAAGCAGGGGGAGTGAGAGAGGGAGAAGCAGGCCTCCCGCCGAGCAGGGAGCCCAACGCGAGACTCTATCCCGGGTCTCCAGTATGTATCATGACCTGAGCCGAAGGCAGTCGCTCAACCAACTGAGCCACCCGGGCGCCCCATGATGGCGGTTTTCACTTGTGTGAGTTTTGTGGTAGAAATTATCCAGGGAATCACCTAATTCTTTACTTTGCTTCAGGTGTGTATGGATATAGCCCTTGCTCTTGAAATTATAACCATCCAATGTGTGCTATGCTGGGCTTGCACAGCTGACTGACAGACAAAAAACCTTATACATAAATATTCAGAGCATCATGATTTACAACAGACAAAAAGTGGAAGTAGCCCAAATGTCCATTGAAAATTTTATTTATTTATTTGTTTGTTTGTTTATGAAAAGATTATATATCTTCAAGGTATGCAATGTGATGTTCTAATATATGTATATATTCTGAAATGATTACTGCAATTGATCTAATTAACATATCAATTACCACTCATACTTTGTGTGTGTGTGGTGAGAACACTTAAGATTTGCTCTCTCAGCAAATTTCAAATATATATTACATTATTATTAGCCATATTCACCAAGTTGTGCATTAGGCCTCTAGAACTTATTCATCTTATAACTAAAAGTTTGTATCCTTTGATCAATATTACCTCTTCTCCCCTTACTCTCCACCTTCACGTAACCTCTGGTAACCACTATTCTATGAGTTCAACTTTTTTTTTTTTTTTTTTAAGAATTCACACATAAGTGAGATCATGCAGTAATTGTCTTTCTGTGTCTGGCTTATTTCACTTAGTATATTGTCCTCCAGGCTCAACCATGTTGTCTCAAACGGATAGTTTCCTTTTTTTAAATGCAGAATAATATTTCATTGTATATATATTATCACACTTTCTTTATCCATTATCTATCAATGGACCCTTAGGTTGTTTCCTTGTCTTGACTATCATGAATAATACTTCAATGAATATGGGAATGTAGATATTTTATCAAGATGGTGATTTTTGGATATATGCCCAGAAGTGGGATTGTTGGATCATATGGTGGTTCTATTTTGATGTTTTGAAGAATCTCCGTACTATTTTCCAGAATAGTTGTGTCATTTTACATTCTTACCAACAATGCACAAGGGTTTCCTTCTCTCTCCAGTCTCCCCAACACTTGGTATTTCTTGTCTTTGATAACAACCATTCTAACAGGTGTAGGGTGATAGCTCATTGTGGTTCTGATTTGCATTTCCCTGATGGTTAGTGACATTGAGCACATTTTCATAAACCTGTTGGTTATTTGTATGGCTTCTTTGGAAAAATCTCTGTTTGGGTCTTTTGCCCATTTATAAATTGGATTATTTCTTTTTACTATTGAATTGCATGAGTTCCTTATATATCCCAAATATTCGTTTGAATGGATAAATAAAGTGTGGTATATCCACACAATAGAATACTATTCTGCCATTAAAAAGACTGAGACACTGATACAGATTAAAACATGGATGAATCTTGAAAACAATATGTTAAATGAAAGAAACTGGACACAGAAGGTGACATATTATAAAATTTCATTAATATGGAATGCTCAGAAGAGGCAACCCTATAAAGACAGAAAACAGATTAGTGGTTTTGTAGGCTGCGGACAATGGGGTAAGTGAGGACTGATACTAAAAGATAAGGGGTTTCTTTTCTTTTCTTTTCTTTTTAAAGATTTTATTTATTTGATAGAGAGAAACACAGTCAGAGAGGGAACACAAGCAGGGGGAGTGAGAGAGGGAGAAGCAGGCTTCCCGCCGAGCAGGGAGCTCCATGTGGGACTCGATCCCAGGTCTCTGGGATCATGACCTGAGCCGAAGGCAGTCGCCCAACCAACTGAGACACCCAGGCAACCCCCTCCTTTTTTTTTAATATTTTATTTATTTGACAGAGAGAAACACAGCCAGAGAGGGAACACAAGCAGCAGGAGTGAGAGAGGGGAGAAGCAGGCCTCCCACTGAGTGGGCAGCTTGATGCCGGGCTCCATCCCAGGACTCTGGGATCATGACCTGAGCTGAAGGCAGAGGTTTAACCACTGAGCCACCCAGGTGCCCCGATAATAGGTTTTTTTAGGGGGATGAAATGTTATAGTGGTGATGACTGCACAACTCTGTGAATAAGCTAAGGACCACTTAACTTGTGTACTTCAAATGAGTGAATTATATGGCATGTAAATTATATACCAATGCCGCTGTTTTAAAAAAGAATAGTAAGGATAAAAAGATTTAAATGAAGGGATGTATGAATAAAAATGTAAACAAAGGTTAATGAGAAACAGAGGAAAAGAATGTTATAGACTAGGTTAAGTTACTAATACATATTTTCAGAGCTCTTCATTTTATTCTGAGATAAGGGCTGCATTTAGCAGGCAAATTATGGTTAGAAGAAGGGATGTTTAACAATGAGAAATTGTGACTTTTTTTCTTGGCTATGGTCCTAAGCATGAAATCATTTTCCTGATATTTTTATGCAGTGTTTTGAAATTCAGGCAGAGTGCTCCTCTGTTTTTTGATTCCATTTGTTTGAGTTTGGCTTGAGTTAGTAATGAGGATGCATTATGGCAAGGGACACTCATGATGGAAGCACCAAGAGGGCTGCAGCAGCCCTTGTCAAACCCCAGTGAGTTGCCCCATGCCTTGCAAAATCCAAATCAGGAAGAGTGAAGGACTTGCTAGTTGGTGCTAAGTTTGGGGCATTCTGTGTTTATGTGCCAGGGGTAAAACATTTGGCAAGATGTGACTGATTTAATTCCATTGCAAGGGCCATTTCAGTGGAGTTGGAATCCTGGCCACGCTTTGCCAAATTCTTTAGAAGTCACATACTGGGAGGTCTATAGGGGCCTGGCAGGTAACAGAAGAGGCTTCATGGTCAAATGGAGGGCTCCCTGTTCCATCTTAAGCCCTCAAATGGAGGGCTCCCTGTTCCCCTGCTCTGTTGGTGCTGCTTGTTCCTGCATAAACGGAAGGGCCAGTGTTGTCAAACCGATCTTCTGATTTTTCAAAAGAAGCTGAAGATGGGGATTTTTAAATAGCAAACCTTTCCTTTTTTAAATGTTGCTATCCAAGGATTTAAAAATGCAACAACCCACGGAATGGGAGAAAATATTTGCGAATCACGTATCTGATGAGGAACTTGCATCAAGAACATATAAAGAATGCTTACAACTCAATACTGAAAAAACAACCCAATTTTAAAATGGGCAAAGGATTTAAATAGCTTTTTCTCCAGTGGAGATATGCAAATGGCCAATAAGCACACACAAAAAACCTCAACATCCTTAGCTATCAGGAAATGCAAATCAAAACCACAAGATACCATTTTATATCTACTATAATGGAGGACTAAAACAAAAAGAAAGATACCAGCAAGTGTTGATTAGTATGTGAAGAAATTGGAACCCTCATACATTGCTGGTGGGTATGTCCAATGGTGGAGCCACTTTGAAGAACAGTTTAGCACTTCCTCAAAAGGTGAAACATAGAGTGACCATATAACTCACCATTTCTTTTCTTTCTTTTTTTTTTTTAAGATTTTATTTATTTGACAGAGAGAAACATAGCCAGAGAGGGAACATAAGCAGGGGAAATGAGAGAGGGAGAAGCAGGCTTCCCGCTGAGCAGGGAGCCTGATGTGGGACTCGATCCCAGGTCTCTGGGATTATGACCTGAGCTGAAGGCAGTAGCTTAACCAACTGAGCCACTCAGGCACCCATAACTCACCATTTCTATGCTGATGTATATACTCAAGAGAAATTAAAGCATGTCCACACAAAAACTTGTACATGAATGTTCACAGTAGCATAATTCACAATATCCAAAAAGTGGAAACAACACAAATGTCCATCAACTGATGAATGGATGAACATTACATAGGGTATTATTTGGCAATGCAAAGGAATCAGGTGCATACTACAACATGGATAAACCTTGAAAACATTATGCTAGATGAAAGAGGTCAGCTATAAAAGACCATATACTATAAGAACACATTTATATGACCCATCCAGAAGAGGCAGATCTATAGAAAGTAGATTAGTGATTGCCTAGAGTAGAAAAGATGGAGGAAAATGGAAAGTAAATGCCAAGGGAAATGAGAGGTAAATGCCAAAGGTGATAAAAATGTTCAAAAAATTGAACATACTAAAAGCCATTGAGTTGCATACTTTAAATGGGTAAACTGTATAGAAAGTGAGTTATATCCCAATAAAACTGAAATGAGAAAAGACTATAGTGAGAGCCACACAAAACTTATCTACCAGGCTACCAGCTTCAAGTCTTTTGATTAGAACTTGATCAAATACATAGCAGGTTTGGGTGGCACCTGGGTGGCTCAGTTGGTTGGGCGACTGCCTTTGGCTCAGGTCATGATCCCGCCACATCGGGCTCCCTACTTGGCAGGAGACCTGCTTCTCCCTCTCTCAGTCCCCCTGCCTGTGTTCCCTCTCTGGCTGTGTTTCTTTCTGTCAAATAAATAAAAAATCTTTAAAAAAAATACATAGCAGGTCTGGAAGGGTCTGGTCAAACCCAAATTCCTAGGAAACCAGAGAGGAGGATATCAGCCTGTTCTAAAGTCACATGCCTATTTAGTGGCGGAGTCAGGGCCAGAACTTGTCCCTTGACCTTTACCTCTAGGCCATGCTGTTTCTGTTCAAAGCCCAGATTTCAAGGCAGAGCCAGGAAGGGGCTGTGAAAAGTCAACATCAGGAACAGCTGGATATACTCTCATCCTTTTCCCACACTTTCCAAAGGCCTCTCAAAGACTTCTTGGGAAAAGGATAAAATATGGTGAAAAGGAATCTTCCTTAAAGGAAGAGACAGACACAATGCTTCCCTGAACCTCTCTTCCTATATCATGGGGTGGTCTGCCTGTTTCAGTCACTTACTCTTGTGTATTCCCGATTCATTTACACTTAGCTCATCATTATGTTGTTTGTGCAAGAACCATTTGATGTCCAAGAAATCCTTTGGGTCTCTTTAAGTTAAATTTTTTTTTTCATTTGAACCAAAGAACTGAACTTTGCCAAGAGTAAATAGAAATCAGATATCGAAAGGTCCGAGTTCAGTTTTCATTGAATACAAAGGGTGAGTGGATTCTGAGCTGAGCCAAATGCATTCTCCCACCCTTAATTTACAGTACATTGTTTTGGCAGACTCTACAATCCCCAAAGTTGGCTTTTCCTCTCCCATTCCTTTCTAGGGTGTAACCACAAGCCTATCTTTTGGTTAACTTCACAAAAAATAGGCCATATTGTAACAGTTTATGAGAGCCTCGCTCGTCACCGGTTCTATAGCAATCAATTTTATTAGAACAAATTGAAATGTTTAAAAAGGTTAAAACGCTCCTCTGAAGCTATACTTTTGTTTGATATCCTACAAGAATTTTTATTTTTTCAGTTCTTTCATTTGGGGGTTTATCAAAAGGGATGTTGCTCACTTTCCCCAATCAATGGTCAGGCCATCGACCAGTTATTAAATTGAGTATTGGAGGGCTACTCTGCTTGTGGTGCTCAGATTTGGAAAACGAAACAGGTCTTTCATTCTGTCTTTAAGGGAGAAAGGTCAGAGAAAGGAGTAGTATTTTGAACTTTTTAAAAATAATAAAACCAGAGCAAAACTAAGATCACCCCAAATCCTGCCACCTCAAGCTA
The DNA here is from genome assembly GCA_004023965.1 of Spilogale gracilis. Taxonomy (NCBI): domain Eukaryota; kingdom Metazoa; phylum Chordata; class Mammalia; order Carnivora; family Mephitidae; genus Spilogale; species Spilogale gracilis. The sequence goes on from PITA01004434.1 coordinate 89,926, forward strand.
AGCATTGTCAGTACTTTGTGAATCATTCTCCTTTTATTTTAAAAAGGTATCTATTTTAGTAGAAATATTGAATACAAAGTGGGATGTTGCATTGTTTTGTAATCGGCCTTTTGCATTTCTTAGTTCATAATTAATTATCAATATTAATAAAATTGTATCTACTTCATGCATAACATTCAGTTGTACAGATGGAATGTAACTTACTTAAATGATTCAGGGAGGAGTCTTTCAATTGCGAGTGACAGAAAATCCATGTCAAACTGACTTAAACACAAAAGGAAATTTTTTTGGCTGACATTTGAAAAGTCCACTGGGAGATTTGGTTTCAGGCATGGCAGTATTCAGGGCTCGAAAAACGTTATGACATTTCTGCTTCTCTTCCTCTCGTTTTGCTCTGCCTTCTTCTGCTTTGGTGCAGCTCACATATTGCAAGTAGAAGCAGCAGTTCCAGAAAACAAACAGCCAGGTTTTGCCTGGCAGAGGAGAACAAAGCTCTGTCCCAGCACTCACCATGAAGACCATGTTGCCCTGGTCCCATAGCAATCTCTGAGTCTTCACTGCAGTTTATGCCCAGGTCAAGAAAGACTCCTGGAATCCAAGTATTTCACCAGAATAAGAGATTGAGAATGAGGGGGTGAGGGAGGGAGGAAAGGATTGGTCTGCTGAGGGAAATAGAAGGATGGTTACTGGAAGGAGAAATGGGTGAATATTGTGTGGCCAAAATAAGTCCCGCCATTCACATGCTTGGACATTTTTAGAACTCATTTTGTATTGTTTCCTACGGTTTCGGTCACAAAGTACCACAGACTGGATGGATTAAACAGAAATTTGTTTTCTCACAGTTCTGGAGGTTGAAACTCCAAGATCAAGGCAGGGTTGGTCCCATCGGAGGATCATGAAGGAGAGTCTGTTCCGTGCCTCTCTCCTAGCATCTGCTGGTTTGCTGGCAATCTTTGGCTTGTAGATGCATCACCATGATGTCTGCCTTCATTGCAACACGGTGTTCTGTGTCCAAGGTTCCCCTTTTTATAAGGATACCAGTCCTATTGGGTTAAGGGTCCAGTGCTTCTGTATGACCTCATCTTAATTATTATATCTGCAGTGGTTCTATTTCCAAATACAGTCTATCACATTTTGAGGTACTGGGGGCTAGAGCTTCAAAATATGAACTGCATGTGTGAGGGGCACGAGTCAACCTTTTTACACACTTAATGTTTCTGGCTATGTCTAAGGCCCATGTAGTCCGAGTTTGAATGATGAATCTGGCTGCTTCTCTCTTGCCAGCGCGTGGACTACCGGGTTGGATGAAGTGACCTCTCGAGTCCCTTTGTGTTTAAGGACTTGAGAGCTTATCCATCCTGCTGACTGAATGTATCCCCACGGAGCCCCACCACTTCCTAGCTTGTGGACTTTGGGCAAATGACTTAAACCTCTGCAAACCTCAGTCTCCTTAACCAATAAAACGAGGGTAACAGTCCCCCACTCCTTGCTTGTCGTGGGCCAGGCACATGGTGCTCAGTAAACGTTAGTGATTGATCCACCTCTCCAGACATGTGAGGCTGAAGAGTCAAAAGAGCCTGACATAACCCCAGCGTTCTCACCTTTTGTGATAACTTGGCTCAACTACTTTTCTGAGTTTGTCCCAGAAGGAGCTTCAGATGGGAAGGGGTGTGCCTTGTAAGACAGCAAACTGGAATTCAAATCCAGTCCAGGGAACACAAAATATTCTCTTTCTCTGCTAAAGCCAGATGCTGTAAATTCTGAGCAGACTCCTCATAGGCAGTACAATTACGAAATACCTGTTTCTTTTGTGTCCCACTTATCTGACTCTCTGACATTTCCTTTTTTCTCTTACAACTTGATCTTTCCCACCATTTATCAGATGTGGGCTGGAACCAGTCATTTTATTTACATTCTCTCTTTTTGGCTCTATAAATCTGGGGACATGAAACAGCCGTCTCCTGCCTTCCAAGGCGCCACATCTTCTAGTTCTTTCAGACTTTTTCTCCAGGGCCTAATTTAGCTTGTCTAAATGCTTATTGAATAACAACCAGAACTTCAAGTTCTTGCAGGCTGCAGGACCTATTTGATAAGGTGTATTATGGCCTTCACCAAGGTCAAAGCAAGAAATGCAGATCACCTTTAAAAACGTGGTTACTTTCACTTAGAAAATATTTCCTAAGTGCTGACTCTGTGCCAGGCGTTGTTCTAAGCACCAGAGTCCCTTACCCTTGAGGACTGCACACTCTAGGGGCATTCATTCATGCAGAAAATATGCAGTGAGAACCTATGACATGGCAGGAATTATTCATCATTAAACAGCACAGACACAATCCCTGCATTGATGGCTAATTGTGTGTGTGTGTGTGTGTGTGTGTGTGTGTGTGTATGTGTGTGTAAAGGGATAGAATACAATACATACAAATAAATTTTTAAGTACAGTGGGGTGAGGAGGATTAGGAGTGGTGGCAGGATTGCATTAGTTTTTTTTTTAAAGATTTTTATTTATTTGACAGAGAGAAACACAGCCAGAGAGGGAACACAAGCAGGGGGAGTGAGAGAGGGAGAAGCAGGCTTCCCACCCAGCAGGAAGCCCGATGTGGGACTCGATCCCCGGTCTCCGGGATCATGACCTGAGCTGAAGGCAGTCGCTTAACCAACTGAGCCACCCAGGTGCCCCTGGATTGCATTTTAAAGAGGGTGGTCAGAGGAGGTCTCTTTGAGAAGATGGTATATAAGGCACTTGGGTGGCTCAGTTGGTTAAGCATCTGCCTGCAGCTCAGGTCATGACCCTTGGGTCTTGGGATCAAGCCCTGCATCAGGCTCCCCACTCAGCTGGGAGTCTGATTCTCCCTCTGCCCCTCCCCTTGCTTGTTCTCTCTCTCTATCTCTCAAATAAGTAAAAAAAAATGTTTTTAAGAGAGAAGGTGATATGTGAGCAAAGACTCAAAGGCAAAGTGAGAGCAAGGTGAGGAAGAGAGCCCTAATATTTGGGGAAAGAGCAAGTCCAAAGGCCCTAGGGCATGAGTGTGCCTAGTTTTTTCAAGCATAGAAAGGAGGCTAGTTTCTCTGGAGCAGAATGAGCAAGGTGAGAATAAAAGGAAGTGAAGTTAGGGGCAGATCAAACAGCTTTTGGCTTGAGTGACATGAGGAACCATCAGAAAGTGCTAAGCAGAGTAGCAACATGATCTCAAGACTTCAAAGGATTGACCTGGCTGCAGGGTTTAGGCTAGACTGTGCAGGTGCGGCTGGCAGTAGGGAGGCCGGTGACATCAATCACACAAATGCAACGGACCAGAGCAGGGACAAGAGGGGTCGTTAGAGGGGTCGAATTAGAGATTTATTTTAAAAGAGGTCAACATGATTTTCTTACCGGGAGGGGTGGGGGGTTGTGTTTGAGTGAAGAGGGCAGGGAGACTTTGGCCTGAGTATCCTGAGAGAATGGAGTAGCCACTGACGGAGATGGCCAAGACTGGTGGAGCACAGGTTTGATTTGTTTTGATGCTTTGAGCTGGGAGCGCCGTTCAGACATGTTAAGTTTGAAGAGCTTGTTAGCTCTCCAAGTGGAGTGGCCAGCTGGACTGGGACGTTGCCCGGGGAAGTGATTTTGGGGGACCTCTCTAAAGCCTCAGGAAGTGAGGCCCTGCTGAGGTACTATCAGCACTGGCTTGTCTTTCTCCTCTCTGCCCTCCTAAAGGTCGGAACCTCCCTGGAAGGTAGATCTTCGCGCCACAGCCTGAACTTTCAGCCGGCAAAGGCCCTCTCTTTTTCTCTTTGGGGAACAGTGAGAAAAATCAGCAGAAATGATGGGCCGCGGTAAGGCCTCCACTCCCTCACTTGCTGCGGGGGAACGAGGCAAAGACTCACTGGGTGGAAACGCAGAACGGTCTCCTGTTTCCCGCCTCCGCGATGACACCCAGGGAGCTCCGGGCTGGCGGGCGGGGCCTGCGGGTGGGCGGGGCCGCGGCGCGAGCGCACGCCACAGAAGGGGGCGTGGCCGCTCGCCTCGCGCGCTTGCAGCGTGCGCGCCGGCCTCGCTCCTTCCTGCTCTTCCCAGGGTGATCAGCTGGTCTGCGCTCCCCTGACGTGGGCCGGGGCACGTCACCGCCGAATGGCAGCCTCCAGAAAGGCACCGCGAGTAAGGTGAGGGACTCTGCCGGGTAGCCGGTTTCTGGGCAGTGCGCCATCCTCGGGGCCCAGACGCACATTTTGCACCCCGGAGGACAGGAAAGAGAGGGGGAGAAGCGGCTGGCGGCCCATCACAGTCTGGAAAGGGTTCCGGCTTGCGGGAGCCCCCTGAGCGGGAGCAGGGGGAGGGGACCATGCAGCCGGGCAAGTTCCGGTTCGTTTCAGGAGGGCCGCGGGCACACTTGGGGAGCCCGATCCCGGTCCCCAGACGTGTGTGCCCGGGGAGCTGCGGCATTCAGCCCGAGGGGCGGTGTCCTGGCCTGGAAGGAAGGCCCCTGCTGTTGCAGGAAGTTGGCCCCTCTAGGTGCCACCGGGTGTCCGGGCAAGTGGGTGAGCCCCCTGCCCTCGTCCCTCTTCCCATGGAATATGATCTTCAGAATACAGCCCTGACAATACCCCTGACAAGAGCTCAAGCAGTTCGCCTTATTGATCTACCATCGCCAGGAGAATGGGCACCCAGTGGCCCGTCCCCACCCTCATGGTTTCAGAGGCTGTATAAGGGACTGCTTTGGCATAATCTCTAGAAGGATTCCACCAATAACCTGGCCTGGGCTCTCCCTGGTGACACGGAGGTGAAAAGGATAATCCCCTGGTCTTAAACACGTTTCAGCTTATACTCCCCCCACAACTAGGATATACTCACGACGGCAGCTAACAAAGTGGGAGACTGAGAAATGTTTGGAGATCACAAAGGCTGGAAGCCAAAATCCCTGGCGATCCTCACGAGATCGGGGGTCAGCCATCCTCAGCTCAGTTGAGACTTGAAATGAATAGACTCCGCAGCATGGCCAGGCTCACTTTTTGAACACAGACCATGGCTTGTACTTGTGATTGTGAGTGGACAGATCTCAAGCTGACCTTGACCTGGCCTTGGGCTTGCTCTGACAAGTCGGGGATGAATAGAGAACCAGACCTACCTTGTGGAAGGATGTAGGCAAACCTGGTGTGGAAGGAGTTGCACCTATATTAACTGCTGGCAATGGAGTGAGGCATGTGGCAATGATAGATTAGGTCCTAGGCACATGAGTAGCTTTGAGGACCAAGATTAGATTTATAGAATCACAACATTTTGGGGACAGAAGGGTCTTTTAGCATCAGCTGGCTGAGCTTCCTTACCACACACAAAAGGCGGCCGAATGGCAGCCTCCAGAAAGGCACCGCGAGTAAGGTGAGGGACTCTGCCCGGTAGCCGGTTTCTGGGCAGTGCGCGATCCTCGGGGCCCAGACGCACATTTTGCACCCCGGAGGACAGGAAAGAGAGGGGGAGACGTGGCTGAGAGGCTGAGAAGGGCCATTTGCCCCAGGCCCTTCCCCTAGTGTCAGAATTTAAGTGCTATTCAGTATAAACAGGAGAACTTGTTGCAGTTCAGGTAAAACTGACACAGGTAAAAAGGGGTTGATCTGGCTTCTAGTGCAACCGAGTCCAGGAGACCAACACTGGCATCAGATTGGCCTCTTTTTTTGCATCTCTTGGCTCTGATTTGTTAAGTTTTGGCTTTGTTCTCAGACAGACTTTCCTTCTGGAAGGTATGACCATTCTGTGCTGGCAGCCCCAGCAGAAATAGAGAGCCCTCTTTCCTAATGGTTGGACCACAAATCCCAGATCTGATTTCCAGTGGGCTGACTTGACCTTATGTTTATTCCTGAACCAGTCGTGGCCACAGGGATAGATTGCCCAGGCCTGGGTCCCAGAACTTGGTGGGTGAGGGGATGAGATTCATCCTAACTCTGTGGACTGAAAATGGAGGTGAGGCAGTCTCAGATGGAAACCATTGTGCTTTGACCAAAAGAGGGAGGGGTGGATTTTGGGTGGGAAAAGACTGCATTTCCTACACTGCACCCTGAAACTTGTTTCATTCTACCCTTATCTGAACTCCTGAGGTGTCATTGAGCAACTTGGTTCTTGTTTTGTCCCATCCCAAGTGATAGACGTGATAATTCTCATGGACCAGGGTAAGGGGGATGATAAGCACAGCCCTGCTGGGATTTCTTTAAAAAGAGAGAGAAAGAGGTACCCTTCCCATCTTATGCAAAGATCGAACAGGAAGTTCTCCGCATGTTTCTTTCCTCTGACCCACCATATCCTGGCACATGACATACCATGATGTTGAGAAGGTGTAGGCTGAAGAAGTCCTGGGAAGGGGGAGAGCACTGTGCAGGCAGTTGGGAGACCAGGACTATAGTTCTAGACTAGCTCTGTCATCAGCTAGCTGTGAGGCTTCCAGCATGTTTGATCTCTGTTTCTGTTTCTGTTTCTTTGTCTAGAGGAGGGCGCTGAGTTAGATGGTCCCTGAGGTACATTGTAGCTCCAACATGTAAATGGTAGCCCTGCTTCAGCTGAGAGCCTGAGAAGGTATCTGTTCAAGGATCTTGGATTCTGCAGAGATCAGGGTAGGACAGGAGCAGGACAGTTGTAATGTTTAGCTGCTTTATGGGCCCTTTGATTATGACAGGAAGGTAGAGGTAGTGATGCTAAGGGAGAGAGTTTGAATTCAAATTCTTCCATGACCATCACGTGTGAGACCTGATTTCTTGTCTTGGCTCTGCCGCTGAGGTGCATGGCCTGTGGCAAGTCATCTTTGTCTCTTGTAAAGTGAAACAGTAGAGCTACTTCTGAGTAATTTCCCTCCAGCTCTTTTTGCTTGTGTCCTAATTAGTCACTGAGACCAGTTAACTCCGAATGTTAGACAACTGACTTCCTTGGCTCACCATCTTGTCAACGGGTACGTGAAGTGGGGGGGAAATCAGGTGACAATGTTAATGGAGCGCTGTCAAAAAAAAAAAAAAAGAGGTTTCTTACTTTGTAAAATATTATAACAGCTTTATTGAAATATAATTCATGTATCACACAATCCACCTTTTTAAAACATAAATCTCAGTGGCTTTTAGAATATTTGCTAGAGCTCTATGACCGTCACCACCATCAGTTTTAAAATATCTTTATCCCCTTGCCAAAAGAAGGCCTGTACACATTAGCAGGCACTCCTCATTTCTCCCAGCTTCACTCTAGCTCTAGGCAAGTGGCCACTTACTTTCTGTCTCTATGGATTTGCTCCTCTGGACATTGCAGGTAGATTCATACAATATATGGTTTTCTGTGACTGGCTTTTTTCACTTAGCATAAAATGTTTTCAGAATTCACTATGTTGTAACATGTTATCATTACTCAATTCCTTCTTATTGCCAAATAATATTCCATTGTATGGATAGACCACTTACTTATCCATTCATCAGTTGATGGACATTTGGGTTGTTTCTACTTTTTGGATATTATGAATATGCAGTGAACATTGTGTACAAGTTTTTATGTGGACTTATGTTTACCTAGTTAAATTGCTGGGTCATAGGAGAATTCTTTATTTAACGTTTTGAGAAACACTGGAATGTTTTCCAAAGTCACTACACCATTTTATATTCCCTCCAGCATTGTTTGAGGGTTCCAGTTTTTCCACCTCCTTACCCATACTTGTTATTGTCTGTTTTTTTTTATTATAACTTCCCTAGTGAATGTGAAATTGTATCTCATTATGGTTTTGATTTGCATTTCCCTAATGGATAAAGATGTTGAAAGTCTTTTCATGTGCTCATTGGCCATTTGTATATCTTCTTTGGAAAAATGTCTATTCAAACTGATGTTCATATTCAGACAGCAGGAGGATACTTTTTCTTTAGAGTTGTCAGCAAACAATATGTCTATATTAATACAGAATTTAAAAGGGAATAAAACATGTAAACCGAAAAAAAAAAAAAAGAAATGTTTCTTCGGACGCTCTTGACTATTTTAAAGTTGGGTGGTCTTTTTATTGTTGTGTTGTAATAGTTCTTTATATGCTCTGGATTTTAGACTCTTACGGATACAAGTTGCGAACATTTTCTCTCATTTTTTCGGTTGTCTTTTCACTTTCTTGATGGTATCCTTTGAAGTACAGAAGTCTTCAATGAAGTCCAGTGTATCTCTTTCTTTGGTTGCTTATGCTTTTGATGTCATATTTAAGAAATCATTGCCCACTTCAAGATCAGGCAGATTTATGTCTGTATCCTTCTAAGAGAACATTTATGTTTTCATATATTATGAGTTAATTTTTATTTATAGCATGTGGATATCTGGTTGTCCCAGCATTATTTGTTGAAGAAACTATTTATTTTTTTCTGCATTGAATAGTTTTGGCTCCATTGTCAAAATTTGACAGTAAATATGAGGTTAATTTCCGAACTCGTTCTATTTCATTGATCTGTAAGTCTATCCTTATGCCAATATCACACTGTCTTGATTATTATAGTTTTATTAGTTTGGACATCAGGAAGGATGAAACCTCCAACTTTCTTCTTTTTCAAGATTGATGTGGCTGTTCTGGATTCTATTTTCATATGAATTTTAGGATCTGCTTGTCAATTTCTGCATATACAAGCTACCCGAAATTTGGTATGGATTGCCTCTGGATTATTTTGGGGGACTATTGCCATTTTAACAATATTGAGTCTTCTAATCCATGAACATGGAATGTCTTTCCATTTATTTAGGTCTTCTTAAATTTCTTTCAACCATGTTTTATAGTTTTAAGAGTATAAGTTTTGCATGTGTTTTGTTAAATTTATTCCTAGGTACTTATTCTTTTGATGCTATTGTAAGTCAACTTATCTTAATTTCATTTTTGGATTGTTCATTTTAAGTATATAGAAAAACAATTTATCATTGTGTATTAATTTTGTATCCTGCAAGTCTTGATGAGGTTGTCTGTTCTAATTTTTTATGTGTGGATTCTTTAGGATTTTCTATATTGAAGACAATATCCTTTGCAAGTAGAGATAATTTTATTTCTTTTCTAATCTAGGTGCCTTTTATTTCAATTTTTGCCTGCTTGCTCTGGACAGAACCTCCAGTACAATGTTGACTGAAGTAGCAAGATTGACCATCTCTGTCTTGTTCTTGATCTTAGAGGAAAAACATTCAACCTTTTAACATTCAAGATGATATTAGCTGGGGATTTTTGTGGTATTCTTGTTCAGGTTGAGGAATGCCTTCTTCTGCTTTATGGAGTACTTTTATCATGAAGAGGTGTTGGATTTTGTCAAAATGCTTTTTCTCTGTCTGTTGATGTTTTCATATAGTTTTTATTCTATATTCTATTGATAATTGTTTATTACTTTAATTTTGGTATGTTGAACCAATCTTGCATTCCTGGGATAAATCCCATTTGGTGATGATGTATGATCCTTTTTATGTTACTAGATTCAGTTTTGCTAGTATTTTCTCGAGGATATTTGCACTTATACTTTTAAGAAATATTGAACTATTTTAGTTTTTAATGAAAGAATATATGATTCCTTCAATAAAGAAATATCCCATTCTGTCCAACAAAATTAAATTCTCCATCTGAGAATCGGCCTGGAGTAATTATGAAAATGTCTGGTCTTCTGGTTCTCTATGTGGTAGACTGACCTAATGTGGGCTCTTCTCCCTCTACTAACACATAAAAATGTGGTGAAATTATAACAAAATTACTTTTAAGAAAAAAATCCAAACCCTTTGTATCACCTATTAAAGGCCACTTACTGCCTCTCTGATCTTGTCTCCTAAGTCCGTACCTCTCCACCTGCCAGCACATGCAGCCACACTGGCCTCTTTCCTTTCTCTGACGTATACCGGGCATATGCTTGCCTTAGGGCCTTCACACTTAAAATTCCCCTTTTCTAGAATTTTCTTTTCTTAGACAGTCACATGGCTTGATCCTTTACTTTTTTTAGGACTCTGCTAAAATATCATCTGTTAGCAAAGAGACCTTGCCTAGCAATCCCATATAAAATCACCTTTCATTTTACCTCTCTGACACTCTTGCCCTTGCCCTGCTTCACTTTTCTTCATGGACCACATACTTCCTGATAGACCATATTCTTGTTTTTTATCTGTTGACGCTCTTTCCAGATCCTCCTTTTTTCAGCCTACTCTAGCCCCTACCCCACACCTTTGTATACCTCCCGAGATCAGAGATGTTGTCTGTTTTGTTCACTGTTGTGTTTAGAGTATGGCCTAGATTATAGAAGAGTCTCAGTGATTATTTGTTGACTGGATGGACTTGAAAGGAAGAGAAATCCTCAGGTGCCAGAAATTTAGGGGAACTTAAAGCTTGAATGGTAGCTGGTAAGCTGACCCTAGGGAGATTATCAAACCTTAGAGGCCTTCATACCTGGGGTCTGGGGCATCAGACTATCCTTGTACAGGGAAAGGAGAATTGTAGGTAAATCTCCTAAGATAGTAAGGTGGACATTAGTCTTATAAGCAAACAACAGTGACAGCAGTGCTTATGTAAGCCAGGACATGTCTAATTTTCATACATAAAGTAGACTCTACTGAAGATAAGCTCTTAATAAAAGATTACAGAACATATAAGGGAAGCCAGCAGACCCACCAAACCTGACGATTACTATCCCAAGACCTTCTAATGGAAAGTCTGAAATGAATTCTAAAATAAGGACCCCAAATAATTAAAGCTAAGAGAACAGAAACCGTAGTGAAAGAATGGGACACCATGAAGAAAGAGCAGGCAAGTTTAAAAAGTACCAAATAGAATTTATACATGTGAAAAGTACAGTTATTGCCAATAAAGTCTTTTTAGATGAGTTAGACAGGAGATTAGACATAGCTGAACAGAATTCAAGAATTAGAGGTTAGATCTGAGAAGGTTTGCCTACCGTGGTGCTGTTCTAACTGCTAGTTCTATTTGAAACTTTTACTTATTTCGTTATGATACCGGGGTTAGAGTCCTTCTGAGTCATGAAGGAAAATTGCTAAGTCAAGTAGATATCCTCTCTAACTAAGCCTTGCCACGTTTCCTATGGTCAAAGTCTGCAATATCCTGTTCTTTCTCTTCTTAAGGGCGAATCACCAGGATTTTCAGCTGAAAAATTTAAGAATAATTGAGCCTAACGAGGTGACACACTCAGGAGACCCAGGTGTGGAAAGAGGTAATATTGTGCTTTTTCATTAGATGGAATGTCTCAAAAGAATTTTAGGTCCCTGTACCCTAATCCCAAGTTGGGAGAGAAGAGAGGGTAAAGGATTAAAAATTCCTCATGGCTGGGGTTAAGGGGGCATATATCTGGAAATTAAAAACCATTTGTCCTTTGGGTTCTGGGTAGTTGGTTGCTTTTTGTCTATTTACTACTTTTTTTAGGTAGTAAGTTAGAGAATTATAATTTTTGTCTGTCCTGTTTTGGGATTGGGTGGTGGTAGTGGAGGAGGAGAGAGGTTATTATGGAAAATGCCCTATTCTAGGGTCTAGGGGTGCCTGGGTGTCCAGTCGGTTAAGTTTCCTGCTGTTGATTTTGGCTCAGGTCATGATCTCAGGCTTGAGACTGAGCCCTGCATCAGACTCCCTTCTTAAAAGAGTCTCTCTCCCCCACCGTGCACACTCCACCCACCCCACCAAAAGCCCAATTCTAGTTTTCCCCATCTCTAATGTAAACTTTCAGTGATTACTTTAGAGGTTGGCTTTCAATTTTTGTCGTCAGATTTGGAAAAGAGAAAAGTTTATGGTATATTACTCTGCTGTATAAATTATGCATTCAGGAAAATCTTTTCGGGAAAACTTTCTGGAACCGTGCTCTATTCCCAGAACTGGTTGGTTGTATTGTTGGGTTGCCAGAAATCTGAATTCTGAAAAGTGGTAAATTACTCTATGTTTATCCCTAGAAAACTAGTGCTTTTTTGTGGGCCACCCAGGAGAACCAGAGCATTTCCTTGTAGTCGATTGAGAAATTTGATTACCTGAAGTTCGTAAATCACGAGTGGTCTCCCTTTGGCAGAGCAATACTGTAATTGCTTGCAATTAGGTCCCTTTTCTTTAAAAACATAGATAAATATATACAGCATATTTTGGGCCATATTAGGAGGAAGGAGAAGAAGCTGGAAGAAGGAAGGGGAAAAAAAGTAAGTAAAGGTAAACAGTGATAGAATGATCAAATGTAGAGTTTAAAGAGAACTTCTCTTTAATTTGTATGAAGGAATAGAGGTTCAGGGAACATCAGTTGTCTGAGATTGCAGATCCCAACTGGAAACAAGTCCACTTGTTGTGATTCCATTGGTCTTAGAATACTTTAAGAGAGCCTCTGTCACATTCTCTAGGTAATGTGTAACAGAGCATAGACTTGGGAGTTGGATAGATATTGGGTCCTGGTGCTTGATAATCCAGTTGACTGGGGTGAGTATTTAACTCTTGTTCCTTTATTTGTAAAATGGGAATACTGCAGTCTCCCTTGGGAATTAGTCCCCAATGTATGTAAAGCCCTTGGTCTTCACTCAGCAGTGAGATGGAGAAACAAACCAGTGCCTCTTTTTTTTTTTGAAAATGAGTTAGGAGGAACTCTTTTTTTTTTTTTTTTTTTTTTTAATAGGATTTTATTTATTTGACAGAGAGAAACACAGCCAGAGAGGGAACACAAGCAGGGGGAGTGAGAGAGGGAGAAGCAGGCTTCCCGCCGAGCAGAGAGCCCGATGTGGGACTCTATCCCTGGTCTCCGGGATCATGACCTGAGCCCAAGGCAGTCGCTTAACCAACTGAGCCACCCAGGCGCCCCCAAACCAGTGCCTCTATAGTGATTGATGGCTGGAGGAGCAGCCTGGAAGCTCTGTGTGTGTTAAGATGCTGAAATTGGAGTAAACCAGCTCCTTCTATTCTTATAACAAGAGTTGTAGGAAACCCAGCTGGTGCTGCAGATCCAGATTCAAATAATATTTCTTGAGCTTTTATAATGTACCAGATGCCATGCATGGTGCTTTCACACGTGCTGTTTCAAGCTGAATTCTCCTCTCTACCCAGTGAGGTAAATACAGTGTGCTTTTCATGTGCTGCTAAGCGGTGAAAAGTTTTGTTCATGATAAAGGCTGAAGGTTTCGGAACTCATTTTTGAAAGCAAGCCCACATATGCAAGAAACTTTGAAATGAGTCATTCTCTTTAAAGCAGGATTTAAAAATACCTGGCAGCGTATGGGCTAATGTTACATCACGGACTAGGCTTGTTGCTCTTGGCTTCCTACTTCCCTGCACACCCTGATTAACTCTTGGCTGCTTCTAAATTTCTGAAAGTAGTGGAATGTGGAATGAGCAGATGCTGTAATACGACGTTGTCTAATATCCTAGCTCTCTTCTTTCACTGAGGATGCATTATTGCTGATTACACTGAGTCTGGAAAGATCATGACATGAAGTTGGGACCTTCCTCAGCCATCGTTGAGTTTGTATATGTTGGTGTTAGATGGTGAGCTAGATACCTGGATTCAGGAATGAGGATAACATGTCCCTATCTTAAGGAGAAGCAATATATATATGTGTTGCACTATTTATCACTATGCTTTCATGGTTAGTTAATTGTGTATCTAACTCTATGAATTAAACACATATGACATTTACTATGTGCCAGATACGGTTTCTAAGTACTTTGTTTGTAGTGACCTATTTGATCCTTGTAAGACTCTCCTGTCTCTCTTGGTGGCTTCTTGTAATTCTGTCAGCTTTGTTGCCTCCTCAACTAGCTGCTCACCCATTCTGTCACTTTCACGGCCGCTTGTGCTTGTGGCTACAGCTGCCCTGGCCACCTTTGTGCATGGAAGCTGCCTCCACGGCCACAGCCCAGTGCTTTGGCCCTTGCCACTCACCGTCTTCTTCACCTCTGCTCTGGCTGCCGTTGCCACTCACCACCTCCTAACTGTGGGTTGTGGTATTGATAGTTCTTTCTTTGTGTCTGATATTGGTGACAAAGAAGTGGCTGCATCTGACCCAGGAGGCCAACCAAATGTGAAGGGCATGAAGAGGAGGAGGAGGAAGAAGAGGAAGCAGGACAGTGGTGATGGCAGGTGGCATTGCTTAGGGAGGTGCGGAATGCCACTGTGGTAGAGAAAGGCCAGTCAAGTGGAAGAAGGCCATGATAAGGCAGGAGGTGGTGATGAAGGCCAGAATGTGGGGGTGAGGAGGCAGCCTCTGGTGCCCAGGAGCCAGAGGATGCCTTCAACCAGTTCCATTTTGCCTTGGATGGTTTTCAGTTTGTAATTGAGGATTTTGTGCTTGCCATTGGTTCTGTTGACTTTATTGATGAAGTTGATGATGTTGATCCATACTGGAGTCAGGGCTGTAACCATCCAGTCAGTGCCATTGAAATCCTTAAGTCATCATGTGCCCAAATAGAAGCCACATTCTATAGGAAATTAATGATCTTGACAGAAAACACATTGGCTCTGTCACGTATTTGCTTTTTAGGATTCCAGAGGCCCAGGCTGTACTCCAGACTAATTAAATTAGAAGTCCCTCAGGTAGTTCTGTTTTGCAGCCAAGGTTGAAATACTGCTTCAGAGGAAGTCTACATTTTGGCTTGACTCTTTTTAATGTTAATTGTTTAGAAATACAGTTCGAAACCCCTGAAAATGTCCTAATAAAGTTTGAACCCAGTTGGAGGTGTTGACATATAAACTTAGGTTGGGTCAGATAACTGTGATCTCTCTTTCTTACATAGATGAGAAATTATAGGCTCAATAGATTAGACGAAAGGAAGGGATACTCCTCAGTAAAGTATTCAAGTATAATGCAAGGAACATGGGCACGTTTGAATTGTGAATAGGACCATTTCCAGTGACTGTCTTTGTTAAGTACTTCTGTCCTTTGGAGACTCTGAGATGGAGTGCTGAGGCTGGTGTTGAAGCTACACGTGCGGACTAACAATGGGTACTTTTTCAGTGAGTCCCCAGATCAGTATAGTACCTTATAGGGGAATCTATGGGAGGTGACCCATCATGACTGAGACTTCTGCAGCCCTAGATGCTGGTGATGATGGAGAAAAAGCGGTTGAAAATGTTGAAGAAAAAGAAACCTAAAAAGGTCAATACCTAGCAGAGTTGAAGCTACAGTGAGTCAGGGTGTCAGTCCCTGAAGATAACCGGGAGTGTAGTGACCCCAGTGTGACTGCGGTACTTACAGCATTGCATGTTAGGAGGCTTTTGGTTAAGTAAAGTATTTTTCATTTGTTTAAAAAATGAGTTGGCAAAATCCGAAAAGTCCTATGATCCAGCGGTCGTACCCCTTGGTGTTTACCCAAAGGAGATGAAAACTTACGCCCACACAAGAACCTGCATGGACGTTTATAGCAGCTTCATACATGATGGGCCCAATGTGGAAGTAACCAAGATGGCCTTCAGTAAATTAATGTAGAAATAAATTGTGGTATATCCAGACAACGGACTGTTATTCATCACTAAAGAGAAATGAACTATCAAGGCATGAAAAAGCACAGAAGAACCTTAAATCTTAAATCCTTTCTTAGTGAAAGAAGCCAATCTGAAAAGGCTGTGTATTTTATGATTCCAGCTGTTTGACTTTCTGGAAAAGGCAAAACTTTCTGGAAAAGACAGTAAAAAGGTTAATCATTTTCAGGGGTTGGGGGCAGTGAGAGGAGAGATAAACAGACTGAGCAGAGAGGATTTTGAGGGCAATGAAAACTATTAGGCTATTTCGTATGGTACTATATACTGGATATATGACATGTATTTGACAAAACCTGTGAAATGTACCACACCAAGAGTGAATCCTAATATGAACTACGGATTTAGGGGGATAAGAACATGTCAAGGTAGGTTCATGGAGTAGTAACAAATACACCACTCTGGTGAGGGATCTTTTTTAAAAATTTATTTTATTTTTTTTCAAGTTTTTATTTAAATTCCAGTTAACATATAGTGTGATATTAATTTCAGGTGTACAGTTCAGTGATGCCGTACTTACTTAGAGCACTGTGTGCTCATCACAACCAGCGCACTCCTTAATCCCCATTCCCCCACTGTCCCCCTAATTTCCCCTCTGGTAACCATCAGCTAGCTCTCTATAGTTATGAGTTTGTTTTTTGGTTTTCCTTTCCTTCCCCACCCCACCCATGTTCGTTTTGTTTCTTAAATTCCACGTATGAGTGGACTCATATGGTATTTGTCTTTCTCCCATGGACTTATTTCACTTAGCATAGTGCTCTCTAGCTCCATAGGTGGGGGGTCTTGATTGTGGGGGAGGCTGTGTGTATGTTGGGAGAGGGGAGGAGGTATATGGGAACTCTCTGTATTTTCTGCTCAGTTTTGCTGTGAATCTGTAACTCTTTTAAAAAAATAAAATCTATTTTAAAAATGAGCTGGAAAAACTCATTATTCTACCTGAATTCTAATAGTATACTTTCATGCTACTCTGTGGGATATAGGAAAATATGTATGGTCACTCTTTTATAATTGGCTTTTTGTGTTTTTTTATATACCTATGGGACTATAGCTAGAGGTAGTCCTTATCTAGACATATATCTGTAGTTATCATACAGTATGATTTATCAGAACTGCTCACTGATACCAATTTTTTTTGAGAAAAGGTTTTTTTTTTTTGAAGAACCAACAAAAGTGATTTGAAAGTCAGCTTGCATCATTTATCGCTTATTACATAGAAATAGTCTTCTGTACTCACTTGGAGGCAAATGGTATTTTTGAGTATGTAGAAATTAGTAAAAGTTTAAGAATGTCTAGTAAGACTACATTTATCATTTTCTTTTTAATGATTTACATATTTCTTTTTCTATTTTGTATTTTCTTGAGCTGGTGACTCTGTCCCCAAAAAGTCTAGCTTTATTGGAATAGACTCCTAGGGACCCCTCTGACTTTTGCAGGGCTCAGTTTGAAAACCCTGGACCTTTTCTGCTCCCACCACTGGGGCCCAGATCCCCTTCTCCTTGAGGTTGCACTTCCAGTTGGTAGTAGGTATTCACTAGAGCACATGACTTTGACTTTGATTTGTAGTAGACTGACCTTTCTACTCCTAATCTGTGATTGGCTATTTAACAAAAATATAAAACATATCTCTTTTAATGCAGTAAAACTTAAGTAGTAAGACACCAGAAAAATAAAATAAATACCATTCCGTGGGCACCTCGGTGGCTCAGTCTGTAAGCATCTGCCTTCAGCTCAGGTAACGATCAGGGGTTCTGAGATCAAGCCCTGTGTTGGGCTCTCTCCTCAGCAGGGAGTCTGCTTCTCCCTCTCCTTCCCACCTGTACTCTATCTTGCTATCTCTGTCCCTCTCTCTCTTAAGTAAATAAAAATCTTAAAAAAAAAAATTATTCCAAATACTTCTATCCAGGTAAGCACGAATTAACATTTGGGTGATTAGCCTTCTAGAAACTTTTCTGCATGTATACATATAGAATTTTAAGTAAGAATGATCTTTTATAATCTTTTTTTTTTAAGATAGTGAGAGAGAGCATGAGTGGGGAGGAGAGGGAGAAGCAGGCTCATTGCTGAAGAACCCTGATGTGGGGCTCAATCCTGACCTGAGTCGAAGGCACATGCTTAACCGACTGAGCCACCCATGTGCCCCTTGTAATCTGTTTTTAATTAATTAATTAATTAATTAAATTTAATATTTCATTTTTTTTAAAGATTTTATTTATTTATTTGATGAAAGAAATACAGCTAGAGAGAGAACACAAGCATGGGGAGTGAGAGAGGGAGAAACAGGCTTCCCGCCGAGCAGGGAGCCCGATGTGGGGCTCGATCCCGGGTCTCCGGGATCATGACCTGAGCTGAAGGCAGTCACTTAACCAACTGAGCCCCCCAGGTGCCCCTGTAATCTGTTTTTTTTTTTTTTTTTTTTTTTTTTTTTTTTTTTTTTTTTTTTTTTTTTTTTTTTTTTTTGTAATCTGTTTTTAATCACCCACCAGTGTTGGTGTCTTTGCAAGTTAAATATAGGTGTGTGTAATTTTTTTTTGTTTGTTTGTATAACTTTTAATGATTTTGTAGTGTACTATTATATGTTTTATAGTTCATATATACAATTATTTACTCCTCCATTTTTTTTACTATAAACAAAGATAAACAGATATCTTCGTGCATCTATTTATCTCTTTATTTTTTTTGTTTTTTTTATTTTTTAAAGATTTTATTTATTTGACAGCGAGAAACACAGTGAGAGAGGGAACACAAGCAGGGGGAGCGAGAGAGGGAGAAGCAGGCTTCCCGCCGAGCAGGGAGCCCGATGTGGGACTCGATCCTGGGTCTCCGGGATCATGACCTGAGCCGAAGGCAGTGGCTTAACCAACTGAGCCACCCAGGCGTCCCTATTTATCTCTTTAGAATATAGTTCTAGAAGTGAAAGAGATAACTGATCAATTTGGAAATGAGTATTAGTAGCTCAACTTTTCTTGCTACACATGGCTATTTGGAAATGGTATGTAAGAACTGTGAACTTTAGAGCTTCCGGACCTTTGGTTATGGTCTGGTGGTAGGGTGATCAGTTTGAAGATGCCGCTGGGGTGGGGCAGCTGGCAGGTGTGTCTCAAAGGCTCCTCTTGAACTAGTTCTTGAGTTTCATGGGGCAGGCTGGTTTTGGAACTAACTCTCCTTGTTTCAGACGGCGGAATGGCTCCAAAGGTTACCTCCGAGCTGCTTCGCCAGCTGAGACAAGCCATGAGGAACACAGAATATGTGGCAGAACCCATCCAGGCCTACATCATCCCGTCGGGAGACGCCCACCAGGTACTGAGTGGAGAGGGGCCGGTGATGGACCTCATTAGCCTCTCCTCTCCTTTCATTCTTTTTTCCCATCTCCAGTGTGTTTGTAGGATTCTAGTTGTCAGTCTGCAACTAAGCATTCCCTCCAGGGCTTGGCACAGGGACCTGTGTCTGATAGGTTCTCACCGAATGCTTATTGCCTTGGCCCTGGTGTCCTTATTTCTGGTGAATATCCAGCTTTCAGTAACTTCTGGAAGCACTGATGGACAAATGAGGGAGCAGAGATCTGGGCCTTTGTGTTGCTTACACACTTTATCTGTTCTACCACACTCTGTCCTTATGAGAATTGTCTATACTGCCTCTCTTCTCCCCATCCAGACTGTCCCATCCCTCTGACATGGCTCAAGAACAGCCAGAAAGTTGTCATGGATCTCTATCCCAGTAGATTCTAGGGATAATTCTGAATACCACCCTCTCCTCTCCTTCCCCCTACAACCATTACCTTTGATGGAAACAGCTCAGTAAGTGTCCTTTACCTCTGAGAACCCTGGTGATCTAAATATGGAGGTATCGGGTTTGGAGAAGTGGAGACTGCATGTGATGGGGCTGAAGGGCAGAAGGGTAAAAGGATTCTAGTATCTGCTCTTTTAGTTTGTTGAGTCAGCAAGTGTTTGAATGCCTATACCGTGGCCATGGGACTGCAGGGTTCCAGTGGTGAATTTAAGATTGAATTCCTGCTTTTACTATGCTTATGGTTTGGTGGAGGGATGAGACAACATAAGAAGTACTGTTCTTCCATAGAGTCATCTATACATATGTATTTTATAGGCTTTGCTTATGTGCAAGGCACTGCCCCGGTGTGGTGTAGGACATGAAGAGAATGGTCCTGTTCTCAAGAAGCATTCAGTTGAGTGGAGTAAAGACATGTCCATTTTACAAGGTGCCATATGGAAGCGCCATCAAGAAAACACGGACAAAACACTGTAGAAGTTTGAGGGTGAGAGGGAAGATGATGGAAGGCTTCCCAAGCAGGGGAGGCATTTGAACTGGATGTTGAAGAATGGGCAGAGTTGGATAAATAGAGGATTTAAGGGGAAAGGATTTTAGGTGGGAAGGTTAGTGGGAGCAAAGGTGGAGAAGCAGGGAAGGTTGGAGTGATTTTTGGAAACACCAGGGCAGATTCCCCTGACAGAAGCCCAAGGAGGGCATAAGCATTAGGGGGAAGTACAGCTGCTGCTGCAGGATCCTGTACTTGCAGGTAATAGAAACCACCTTGAGGTCCTCTGAACAGTAGAAAGGCCTTTATAAGGGGTTAGGAACTCCAGCTTGTGAATGGTGGTCTCTGGACTTGTGGAATGTCAGGGTGTAAGATGAGGTGTCTTATGGAACCTGAGGGCAGGAAAGCAGCTGGCCCAGAACAACTGGGATGGGAAGGGCTTCAGCTCTTGCCTCTTGCCATAGATCAGTTTCTCCCCTTTTTAGGCAACAAGGTAGATGTAAATAGGGGGCCATCCAATAACTCCCACATTTATATCTCTTGATCATTTACTTTCAAGATACCATATTGAGCTAGAACCTTAATCCCAAATCCAGAGTCCGGGTGAGAACTTGATTAGCACGGTAGCTTGGTGTGTACCCTTGGCCCTGGTTGTGTGTGTGTGTGTGTGTGTGTGTGTGTGTGTGTGTGTGTGTTTGTATATGTGTGCATATGTGGGATGGCATGCAGTCTAGACATGACTTCTGAGGGTCTACCATGATGGAGGGGTGGCATGTAAGAGATTACTGTAACCTGAGTCCTTGCCAAAAGATGTCCACGTTAACTGGCCTCTTTTCTGCCCCTCCGAAAGATGTCAGACCGCGTTGTGGTGACAATAACGTTAACCTGGGATAGCGGGAAGATTGGACCCTTGCTGGAAACAAGATTTCCTGGCCTCACGAGCAAATGAAGGGCTGAAATGAATAACCAAAGGGATTGGGTAATTTGGGGCAATAGAATGAAGTTCAGTGTACTCGATGTTGGAACCGTTTTCACCAAACAGTATTCAGCAGTATTCCTGTTGTGTCTCAGAAGGTATGCTGCAGAAAGTACATTCAGTGGTCAAGAAAGTAGTGAAATGAGCCAAGCAGCTTCTTTTTATTATTATGATAAACAAGTTTAACGTTAAAATTATCATCTCAGCTATTTTTTTTTTAAAGATTTTATTTGAGAATGAATGGGAGAGCAAGCATGAGTGGAGGGGTGTTGTGAGGAGAGGCAGAGGAAGAGGGAGAAGCAGACTTCCCACTAAGCTCCTGGGGAGCCCAGCCTGGGGCTCAGTGCCAGGACCCTGGGATCATGACCTGAGCTGAAGGCAGATGCTTAACTGACTGAGCCACCTAGATGCCCCCATCTCAACTATTTCTAAGTGTACAGTACAATAGTGTTAACTGCATGCACATTGTTGTGTAATAGATCTCTAGAACTTTTACATCTTACAGAACTGAAACTCTATACCCATAGAACACTCCTTACCCTCGCCTCCCACTAATCACCGCTGTACTTTCTAAGGGTATGACTGCTTTATATACCTCATACAAATGGAATCAAACAATTGTCTTTGTGACTTATTTCACTTAGCATGGTATCTTTAAGGTGTAGCTTATGACAGGATTTCCTTTTTAAAGCCTGAATGATAATTCATTGTATGTATACACATTTTTTTCTATATACCACATTTAAAAAAATCTTTTCATCTCTTGATGAACATTTAGGTTGCTTCAGCTCTTTGCTCTTGTGAATAATGCTTCAGTGATCCTGGGTGTATAACTGTCTCTTCAAGGTCCTGTTTTCAGTTATTTTGGATATATACCCAGAAGTGGAATTGCTGAATCATACAATAATTCTATTTTTTTAGTTTTTATTTTTAAATTTTAAAAATTTTTTATCATGTTATATTATTCACCATAAATCTATTTTTTTCTTTCTTTTTAAAGTAAACTCTACCCCCAGTGTGGGGCTCAGTCAGGACCCCAAGATCAAGAGTCACATACTCTATGGACTGAGCCGGCCAGGGGCTCCAGTAATTCTATTTTTAATTTTTTGAGGAACCTTCATACTGCTTTTTATGGTGGCTGTACTATTTTAATTCTCACAGCAGTACACAAGGGTTCCAATTTCTCTGCAAACACCACATGCAAGAAAGTGCCAACGCTTCTCTCTCTCTCTCTTTTTTTTTCTTAATAGTGGAATCCTAATGGGGTGCCTGGGTGGCTCAGTTGGTTAAGCGACTGCTTTCAGCTCAGGTCATGATCCTGGAGACCTGGGATCAAGCCCCACATCGGGCTTCTTGCTCGGTGGGAAGCCTACTTCTCCCTCTTTCAGTCTCTCTGCTTGTGTTCCCTCTCTGGCTGTGTTTCTCTCTGTCAAATAAATAAATAAAATCTTAAAAAAAAATAGTAGAATCCTAACAGGTAATGTCTCATTTTGGGATTGATTTCCAATTTCATGATGGTTAGTGATATTGAGCATCTTTTCATGTGCTTGTTGGCCAACTGTATGTCTCTTTTGGAGAAATGGCTATTATAGTCCTTAGCCCTTTTGACCAGTTTCTTAACTGCAGGACTTCTCAGGACCTTTAATATGCAAATGTGCCTTGTGCAACCCGGGAGGATGAAGTATTCAGCATTTTCTAGACTTAAATATCCATGGAATTCCCACAGTATTCTCAGGAGTAGGCTGAGGGACTCAGGGTTCCATGGAATTCCTTGGTCCGTTGATCCACAATGGTATTTTTCATGCTAGAGATGGGTCAGAGCTTGATCCTCGAAGAGATGAGAGGAAAGGCAGTTCCTTGTGTGCAGAGGAGAAGCCATCAAAGACTAGCGTTCTGCATGTAAAAGTGGGTAAAGAGGGAGGCGAGAACGAATGAGGTGTGAGTATCGGAGAAGTAGCAGATCTGGCTGGAGTGGGGCTTGGTGGCATGTGAGGAAGCCTTGGTGGCGGGATACCTTACTGGTAGATTGAGTAGGTGGTGGGGAGGTGGTGGGAGGTGGGTGCCGTTTAGGGTGGGTAGGATTGGTAACAGTTCTTCCATTCACCTGTCTCTAGGATGAATAAACAAGATTCACCACCTTCACAGGAACCAAAGTTTCATCTTGGCTGAGGACTAGATGAATAAGTACTTTGGCCAACACAGTCTGGGTCTGAGTCATGGTAGGAGGTCTAGGTAACAGGCATCCCAGGATTTAAGAAGGGCAAACTCTAGCTTTGTCCCTGAAGAAATCTTTTGTCTCCCCCCCCCCCCCCCCCACCCCCGCTTCATGTCAGTGCCAGGTTTAGCCTTTGGACTTGGGCTTCATGCCATGTGGATTCTATGTGCTGATGCACCAACGATGTTTTTCATTTTCTGCCTTTGACACATCAGGAAGTTGCCCTGGACTGGTTTGATTGCAGCTGTTTTTTTTTTTTTTTTTTTTAAAGATTTTATTTATTTGGCAGAGAGAAGCACAGCCAGAGAAGAAACACAAGCAGGGAGAGTGAGAGAGGGAGAAGCAGGCTTCCCGCCCAGCAGGGAGCCCGATGTGGGGCTTGATCCCGGCACTCTGGGATCATGACCTAAGCCGAAGGCAGTCGCTTAACCAACTGAGCCACCCAGGTGCCCCTGATTGCAGCTGTTTTATCTCAGTTTTGAGCAGGATGGTGGTTCATGTGGTGGAGCACATTATATGGAAATTGGTGTGGGGTCTTCTATGAGTCTCTGCCTTGCCTGGGTTCTCCAGAGATACAGAACCGATGGCTCTAGAGAGATATATATGTAGAGAGAGACCTACCATGACAGCTGGGCTCCCACATTAGCTCCCCTGGTTCTCAGACCTTCGAGTTTGACCTGGAACTCCACCACCAGCATTCCTGATTCTCCAGCACTGGTGGCGTGTGACCCTGTCTGAGTTAAAGGCCCGAGAACCAGGAACAGTGATCTCTGAGGGTTGGAGAAGATGGGTGTCTCAGCTCAAGCAAGAGAGCAAATTCGACTTTGGATGCTGAACATGTTGGTAGGGCAGTGTTCAGTTCACTGATTCAGATGTTGTCTCTTCCAGAAACCCACCTCACACATATAGCCAGAAATAGTATTTTCCCAGCTAGCTACCTGGGGATGTTGTAACCCGCAAGATGACACAGAAAATTTGCCATCACAGTCCCCTAGCACATGGCAGTGTGGAATTGGGTCTCTGAGAGGGTCATGCAGACATCCAGCCAAAGAGTCCTTACAGTTCTGCTTGGTCAGGGAGCCTTCACCTCCTGGGGAGGCCTTGGTGGGGGAAAGGCTAGGCCGTGAATGGATGGTACTAGAGTTAAAAGTTGAAAGTTTCTGGTTAAGGGTGGATTGGGATTTCAGTCTGTAGTCTTCTGCCTGGAGTTAGGATATAGTCTGTATGTTTACTAATAGGGGATGACCTTGTAGCCAAGATAAGCCAGGTTTATTTTGATATTCTTTTTTTTTTTTAAAGATTTTATTTGTTTATTTGACAGAGAGAGAGATCACATGTATGCAGAGAGGCAGGCAGAGAGAGAGGAGGAAGCAGGCTCCTTGCTGAGCAGAGAGCTTGATGTGGGCCTCGATCCCAGGACCCTGAGATCATGACCCGAGCTGAAGGCAGAGGCTCAACCCACTGAGCCATCTAGGTGCCCTATTTCGATATTCTTAATTCTGAATGCTGTCTGTGAGCCATTTTTTTTTTTTTTTTTGGTCATTATAACTCTTTCTAGTCTGATACCCTGATTTGAGCCTAGTATGCCCAAAGCAGTTCCTTGTTGAACTGGGGAATGGCAGTGAGACTGGCCAAACCACAGCTGACATTTCAGGCTCTCCTCAGCTCTTCATCCCCTGCTAATGAGCCCAGAATTTTAGAATTGGGTGACTTCTCCCTGGATGAGGAGACTGTGAGTCAGGAATTTGGATTTTTATCAGATAGTAGGGACCCATTGAGGGCTTTTGAACAGGAGAGTGACATGATTACTCAAAGGAGTAGCGTTTTGTGTGGACTGGAGAAGGGACATACTGGGAACTGAGAAGTCACTGGGAGGCCATTGTGGGATCCCGGAGTCAGGGTCCGGGGGGCTTGGACTTGGTGCTGGCTTTAGGAGCAGAGAAGAGGGGAAGGATTTGGAGGAGAAGCAGTAGAACACAGAGTGTGGACCTTACAGACAGATGGCAGAGGGGCTTGGGAAGGTTGGAACCTGGGAGGGCTTGTGGGGCCATCCAGAGGAAAAAACCGAGAAGTCCCGAGTTCCTTGTTTTAGTTTCTTTGGCAAGGTGGGGCATAGTTGGGGTGGATGCTAATTGGGACTCTGGGGCCTTGCCAGGACTGTGAGGACAAGGAGCAAGGGTTGGCTTTGTGTGTGACCTGCCACGGCAGCCTTCCCAGTAATAGAGAGGCTGCTGTTCTCTGTGGCTCTTGTTCCTAATTGTTTCATTTCAGGCTAGATTCAGGGTTGATGGAATTTCTCCTATGGGTGGGGAGGGAGGGTGCTGGAGAGTGAAGGAGAATCTTGAATTCCATCCTTTGTGCACTTTCCAAAACACAAATACACACACCCACATACTGTTCCGTGCAAGAGAGAAAATGCACCCCAAATGCATAATTACGCAGGGACTGGGGACTCCAGGAGTCTGCTTCTCGCTCTCCTCTGCAACTCTAAGGGTTCATTTTTTTGTAAACCCAGAACAAGAGTTGTGATAATCATGAGTGTGGGCCCAGGGGGTTTCACAGTGAGGAGTTGTCCATTTTTCTGGTAATCTGGATACTTTCATGTCCCATCTAAGCCAAACATTGAGATTCGTCAGTGCCACTGGCTCCAAACCCGGAGAATCTTTGCTTGGGGCCAGAGCTGTGCTAGCACTGCCTTTTAGAAATCCAGTCTTTATCCTCCCCATCTTTAAGGCTTCATATTCTGCTCTTGGGCATAGTGTAATCAAAGGGTCATGTTCTGTCAGAGATGCCTCTGCCAACTTGAGTTTTTGGCTGTTTTTATTGTTCCTCCTTCTGGAAGACTTGAATCAGATTTTCCTAACCTCTGTCCTACTCCCATTCTTCCTGGAGTTGGCTTCCTGTTTTGTATTTCTTAAACAGGCTGTCTCCGAGGGTGGAGTAATGATTTTTATCAGAGTGATTTTATCCGCTGTATTAATTAGAGTATGCTGTTGGTGGTAACACATCTCACAGTTTCAGTGACCTAGTACTTGTCTCTTGTTTGTGTAGTGGTCTGGAGTGGCTGTTCTTGGTTGGTGGGTGACTTTTTTCCTACTCAGAAGAGAGTGATTCAGAGATCCAGGCTCTTTCCATCCTCTGATACCATTATTCCAGCTGGTGGAAGGGAGAGGAATATGGAGCAGCCACCACGCATTTTAACTGTCCTGACCCAGACGTCACCAAGTCATGTGACCCCACCTAGCTGCATGGGGACCTGGGGAAAGTCCTTGGTGCGAATATAATTGCTGGCAACAGCAGGGGTTTTGCTATCATCACCTAAGGCAGAGCATGGATAAATGCCATTGTGGGTGGTCCTGGAAAAGTCTGACACATGGCAGTTCTCTGAGTGGAGTGGGTCAGAAAACCTTGTGAAGAGGGCATGTTGGAGCTGGATTTTGGGAGGTACTAAAGGTTTTTTTTTTTTTTTTTTTTTAATAGATGTGCTTTATTTGGGCTGTGTATTATTTACATTGTTTGACTTCGTTGCCAACCCTTAAAAGTTAGATGATCTGCTACAAACACACATATATTTAGCTTCTGAAATACTGAGGGGTGGGAACTGTGGCCTGCATTCTAGCATGTCAGGAATTGGAGCTGAGAAGAGCTACTCTCTAGAAAAGTCACTTCCTGGTCCTACTTTACTTGTTTAGTTTACTTGCCTGTACCGCAAGACATTTGAGTTTGAAACCACAGTTATAATCCCTGCTGGTCTGAAAAATGTATTAGTTTCCTACTGATGCTGTAACAAATTACCACAGGCTTAGTGGCTTACAATAACACAAACCTATTATCTTACAGTTCTGGAGTCTACAGTGGGTCAGTAGGGCTATGTTTTTCTTCCCAAGGCTCCAGGGGACAAAGTATTTCCTTGGCTTTTGCAGTTTCTAGAGGCCACCTGCATTCCTTGGAGTGTAACCCTCCTCCATCTTCAAAGAGATGGCTAAGGTTTTAACTAGGTAGAGGGAAAAAGATTCATTTTTCCATCTGCTTTTTCGTTTATTCAGGAGATACTGGTTGAGGACCAGACCAGTATGTGTTACCTATGCTGTGATAGGGACAGGGACAGGGACAAAAAAGACAAATAACCCCAGTCTCGTGGAGATTCTCTTTTGGGGGCAGGGTAATACAATAATAATGTAAGAAAGAAGAGAAGCATCTAGAAAAATGTGCTATACACAGAGGTAAAGGTCAGGTGGCCACTTGGGGTAGTCTAGGCAAGTCCTGCTACAGAGGTGATGTTTGATCTGAAATGCAGTGATGAGAAGGAGCTAGCTGTGCCATGATCAGAGAGAGCCTTTGATAGGCACAAGAAAGAGCATGTGCAAAGGCCCTGAAGCAGGAACGTGCTTGGGACATACAAAGAGCAGAAAGCAGGCGGTGTGGCATGAATGTCTTGAGTGACTAGGAGAGCGGAGGAGAGCTCTGAGAGGATGGCAGGGCCTAGCCAGGCAGTGCCTTGGGGACTGGGCTGTGGTTTGGATTTTATCCTGAGTAAGATGGGGAGCTGTTGGTGGGGTTTGAGCAGGATGCTAATGTGGCCTACATTAGACATTTGGGAAAGCTCACTCTGAGTGTGTGTGAAGAATGGGCTGTTGAGTCCCTGGTCCAGGTGGAGATGATGGAGCCCTGAACTGAGTGCTGGTCTTAGAGATGGAGAGAAATGGTGGTTTTAGAGAAAACGCCAATAGCTCTGCTTCCTTTTTGCTTTTTCCCAGCATGCTAGGGCTTTGGCTTATTTTAGATCTTTTTCTGTTCTCTGGGGAGATGTTCTTGGGTTTTTCCAGCTTCAGCGCTGGGGAAGAGTGGGAGGCCCAGGCCCAGTGCTTGTCTGGATTCTGCCTAGCCCGTTGGTGTGGAGGTGACAGCTTCGGTCAGTGACGGCTTCCTGGCATGTTGACTACTTAGGTCATGTCTAGACATTCTTGCCCAGACCTTGTCTTGATCCCAAACCAAACATGTTCACCTGCTGTTAATTTCACCTCCCTTTGGAGAAACCTGCCTTCTGCCTTTGCTGATAGGCAACTCCTCTGAGAGGCCCTGCCCCTCCTCTCGGAGAGCATTCCTGGAGAGCGGTGTCCCTGTGTGGAAGAGTCTAGCTGGGCCGAGAGGAGCAGTACCTTCCCTGCCAGCCCTTTGCTGGCATCCTCACTGTGTATCACAGGTGGGTGAGCCCGAAGCAGGGAAATCTCCTCGTCTATCAGGAGTATACCCTGTGTCTTTGCCATTGTGTACTGTGAGTTAGAGCACCAGAGTTATTTTTGTTGACTTAGTTTGCCCAGCGTGTTGGCTGCTTTTTCATCGGTCAGGAGGAAACTGATACTCGCTGTTCTATTGCATATAGGTAGACTCGTGAGTTGTTTTAAATAGTAACTTACTCTTCCTCACAACAACCCCAGGAGAAGGGTGGGAACTCTCCTCTGCCCTCCATTTTTGCCTTCTTTTTCTTTAGTCTAGCACCCAGTGATTACTGGGTTATAATCAAATGAGAATTCGACAGTTCGTAAATGCTGCTGGTGGCATTTCTTGTTCTTAGTGCTAAGAGCAGTGTTCCTCTCTGTTTTGGTGATAAAACATGTGCCCGCTGTTGCTTGCAGCAGTCTGAGGAGAGCTGCTTTAGAGATGAGGACCCGAGCCTGAGAGGTGCCATTGCTGCGTACCACATCGTGGGACCTGCTGGAGGACATGTGTCAAGGGTTGTGTCAAGGGTTCTGTCGTGGGTCCCTCCGCTGGCCCTTCCGGCAACTCCAGGGGTAGCGATCCCATGGCCGCTTTGGGGCTCTGGCTGCAGCTGCCTTGGTGAAAGGGGCAGGAGTGAGACATGGATGCCTTCTCACCCCTACTTCATGTTGACCTAAAAATGCCTGGGTCCGGCAGCCCCATTCCCATCCCCTGCATTCCTAGCCCTGCCGGGTCCTTTAGCTCAGGAGAAAGCTGCCAACGGAAGGAGCCGCAGTTCTGGTTTCCAGCCCACCACATCCTGGCCCTGCAACTGACCTGGGAGTGGGCAGGTTGCTTAAAGAGTCTGTCTCGGGGTGCTTAGGTGGTTCAGTGGTTAAGCCTCTGTCTTTGGCTCAGGTCATGATCCTGGAGTCCTGGGATCGAGCCCCATATCGGGCTCCCTGCGTGGCAGGCAGCCTGCTTCTCCCTCTCTCACTCCTGCTGCTTGTGTCCCTCTCTGGCTGTGTTTCTCTCTGTCAAATAAATACAATCTTAAAAAAAAAAAAGAGTCTGTCTCCACCTTTCAGTTTTCTCATTTGCCAGTAGTCTTATCCTGGAGAGTCGATATGAGGATGAGAGATGATGTGTCATATGGAGCAGCATGGCAGAGTGCTTCAGAGCCCAAGTTCAGAGCCTGCCCCTGCTGCTTGTGTGACTTTGGGGAAGTTACTTCACTCTGTCTGCTTCATTGGCTGTTGGCAGATGTGGAACCCCGTGGCCGTGTATCCTCTGCACGGGAATGAGAACCTCCTGTGCTCTTCAGTCTTCAACCCCTTGCATTTAGAGGCAAGGGAATGGCAAAGACCTGGTTGGGGATATGATGTTTTCTTTTGCGGAAACCTCCTGGATTGGAGGAAGTGTTTCCATGTATTCCCTAATAGGAAGGAACAGGGTCTCCATAGGAGCAATTGGTGACACCACCTTGGAGGGAAACACGTAGGAAGTTCGGAAACAAGCTCATGCCTAAAGAAAGCTCAGAGAATTATTGGCACCTGAAACAGAAATTTAGCCTTTCCCTTCAGAAAAATAACATGCCTAAATGTCAGTGGCAAGGAAGGGAGAAGGCTGTCGGTTTGTTTTTTGAGTAAGATGTCCGTGAGGAAAGAGCAGTTTATTATGTTTTGTCTTGATTTCCTTTGTTCTCCAGAAGAAGAAATAGAGTCTGGCGGGAAAACTCTCTTAGCCCTTAATTAATTAGGGTCTTCAGCAGCGTGCGCTACTCTTTTTTCATGTTCAGCTTGACTTTTCTGGTAGGCTCTCTGCTCCAAAAAGGTGCCTAAGGCTTCACCAGCCTCTGTGTCCCTGCTGGGCCTCGCGCACGGCAGAGCACGCGGAGAGCAGTCGGCACGGGACTGGTCGAGTTCCACTTCATCATCCTTTCTGTTTTCCAGAGCGAGTACATTGCTCCCTGTGACTGTCGGCGGGCCTTCGTCTCTGGCTTTGATGGCTCTGCGGGTGAGTTGCTAAATTCTCTCTGTTCTTTCTGTACTTTTGTTCGCTTCCCAAAAATAACTGGGCCAAGTTTCAGCCTGTGACAGAATCAAAAAGAAAATGTAAACCAGACACTCCCCCTTGAGCCTCTGCAGAAAGGTGTAAACTCCCAGCATCCCCCAGCTCTCGAGGTTCACCTTTTAGTGGCCCTTTTCTTGATGCCTTTGCTATTAAAGTTTTATTTTTCTTATTTATTTTTTTGCTATTAAAGTTTTAAAACATTTTTCCTTAAAATGTTTTAACTTTTCATTGACTATAGGATACATACAGAAAATTGTACCAATTAAATTGAAAATACCTGTTTAGCATTCTAAATAAGAAGTAGGACAGTAACAGTACCCCAGAACCCCTGCCTGAGCTTGCTGGTCCTTTGTAATTCTCTAAGTGCTTGGCTTTGGGAGGCCAGTAATTCACTTTCAGTTTAAATAACAAAGGTTAATGTTGGACATTAACATGGGTGCCCTGCCCTAACATTTCCAAAACTGTGCTCCTGAATTTTCGGGTGATTTCCCTCCGATTCAGACTCTCTTCTGTTAAGCTAGCTAGACTCAGCAAGAACTGCTACCTTTCGTAGAAGTGCTTGTGTTGATTGGCACCTCTGCTGAAAGCCCCGGGTTCTGCCGGGCTTGTGGGAACTGAGGGCAGGTAGGGGTGGGAGGCATCAACTCCCTGCTGCTGGCCAGTGAGTCACTGTGAGTGCTTAGACTCTACTTGCTTTCTCTCAGGAGAGGTGAGGCAGTTCCCTTGGGGGTATTTAGTGGAGCCGACTGCTATGATCGCTGTTTGGGATCATTTCCACCTCTGTCTTGTAGAATATGAGGCTGTTTTGACCCCAGGTGTTTAGCCCCCTGTTCTGCTGGCCTTGCAACTGGGGTTCCCTGTGGGGACTGGTCAGCTGGGGCTACCTGAGGACTGCATCCTTCAGAGCTTGACTCGGCACCGGTTCTCAGTGCCATTGTCTTCTCTCGCTTAGAGTTTTTCCTGGAGTTAGAGGCCCATCTGTCCCCTTAGAGTGAGTAGTGGTGGGAGGCTGGGCCGCACAGAGCTGGTGCTGCCCGCTGGGTTGCCTGCCTGCTACCGCCGTGTGCAGCTTCTGTGTGGTTGTCAGAAGCCTTTCTTTCTTTTGCTCCCCTGCTCCAGGCACGGCCATCATCACAGAAGAGCACGCGGCCATGTGGACTGATGGACGCTACTTTCTGCAGGCAGCCAAGCAGATGGACAGCAACTGGACTCTCATGAAGATGGGTGTGTAGAGGCATAGCCTCCCTAGCTTTCGTTGGCCAGCTTTGGGAAGGCACCCAAGTGTTCTTCAGGGTTTCTGGATCCTAACCCTTTGAAGAATTCAGGCTGTGTTCATCTGCTCGGGCTGCCATAACAAAATCCCATAGACTGAGTTGGATGACTTAAACAAATTTTTTTCAGCTCTGAAGGCTGGAAGTCAGATTACAGTGCCAGCCGGGTCACGGTCTGGGGACAGCCCTCCTTGTGATTGACAGATGGCCGACTTCTCACTGTGTTCTTACCTGGCAGAGAGATAGATCTCTCTTCTGTTTAAAGGGCCACCAATCGTATCAGATAAGAACACCATCCTTATGACTGCAACATACGAATTTTGGGGGGATGCAGTCCAGTTCATGGCACAAGAAAGCCCTCTTTCTCTCACATACTCATGCACATGTGCACATAAAGGTGCACATTTGTTATAAATGGACAGGTAGTGGCCTTTAAACTTTTCGATTGCATGCCTCTGTGAATGGTGCGTGTACACTCCACGTATGTGTGTACCTGTTTGTGTGTTTATACATATGTACTGGTGTCCATCTGCATTTCACGTGTGAGCAAAGAGTTATTTTATTTTATTATTTTTTAAAGATTTTATTTATCTGACAGAGAGAAATACAGATAGAGAGGGAACACAAGCAGGGGGAGTGAGAGAGGGAGAAGCAGGCTTCCCACCGAGCAGGCAGCCCAATGTGGGGCTCGATCCTGGAACTCCGGGATCATGACCTGAGCCGAAGGCAGAGGCTTAACCACTGAGCCACCCAGGTGCCCCAAGAGTTCTTTATCTTTTAGAAAAAATTAAATACAAATAGACATCTTAATACCTCTGCTTCACCCCAGTGGATCATTCAGTGTACCTCTGGGGTGTGGGTAATCTCTCTTCGGGGCCCATGTCTCCAGCTCTCAGCACACTGGGGGTCATAGTGGCAGAGGAGTGAATTCTGTCTTCCTGTTCCTTCACATAGGTATGTGGCAGCCCTGGGGGACGAGTCCTCCTGCTTTCCAAGTCCCTCTCTACTTCGCTGTGTCTTCCCAAGTTCCCCTTTCCTCAGGCATCTCTCCTGTACAGGGGAAATTCTGGTGGGTTTGGTTGGGGAGTGATTCATCCCTGGGATTTTGCCAGCTATCTGTCTGCTAGGAAATAGCATGATCTCATCCTATAAAAGTCATACTAGGGGCATTAAAAGAAACTTCGTTAGTAAGTGGCTTTTTAGTGGTTTGGAAAAAAATAGCAAAGAATCAAATAACAAAATAACAAGTCAGTGCCAGCTTTTAGGCAGTTTTTTGGAATTGAGGTTCATGAGCTCATTTCTTTATAAACCTTTGAACTTCCCCTCTGTGGTTATGTGGTTATCAGCAGTCAGGAGGGAAAACATTAAAGATAAGTACTGTTTTAGAATATATGAACTTTCACTCTAAATATAGATATACTTCACCAAGACGTTAACATTTTAGTTTTAAAATGCCTTCTGGTAAGTTAAGAAGCATACATCCAAACATAGAAGGTATTGGCTCAGATTAAAGAAAAAGTAGAATATCAAAAATAATTTCAGTTCCTTTCTTGAAGCTTATTTGGTGTCCTATGACTAGTCTTTTGGAAAATGGGAAGGGCTGTTTGCTCTTGGAACTGGGAAGCCAGGGAGCCATCGCAAAGACGATGGCGACAGGACCTGTGTGGCCCATTGTAATCTTCGGAAAGATTTCTTTGCTGCTGAGACTTGCGTTCAGCCTTCCAGTCAGCCCTAGTTCAGGGATGGGGGCCTGCTGTCTGCCACCCTGCCTTCCGGTGAGGGGAGGAGAGCTTTGTGGCACATGTTTCCCCTACCTGGTGTGAGAGGTAAGCAAAGTCCCCCGCTCTCAGCCTTTACCATTTGCCACCCAAGTGCTCATCAAGTAAGTGTCCAGTAATGGTAAAGGGACCAAAGGCTGAGAGGACGTTCTTTGCAACGACATGGGTACCATTGTTGCAGTGATTCCCAAGGTGCCATTTTTACCAGGAGTCGAATGAAAATCTGCCTTTTCTTCTT